>OMLP01009879.1:1209-17134 GCA_900302685.1 Spondyliosoma cantharus | reverse complement strand
GACTAAGTTGTAACACCTCAGACTACATTTTTAAACACCTCAAAAGGCGACATTTATCTGTGGTTTATGTACCAGTGTCCATCCTCCTTGACGCTTTTTTTTCCTTTTCATTTCAACTGAAGAGCAGCAGAGCCTTGAATGCTTTCAGAAACTAAAATATCTGTGGTGCCAGCTCTGTTTGATCAATGCCCCGTATTGGAGAAACTCCTCGCAGTTGTCTATGACATCTCCTGTTGAACTAATCAGAGTGTCGAGCTGTGGGTCAGGGTGAGCTTTTGAAACTGCTTTGGAGACGGAGGGGGTGGGGTGAGCAGGAGTGGAGGACATTACTGCAATCGAGTGTCGTATCATAGGCATGAAAAGAATCGACCACATCCATCTATCGACTCATCCGTTTCTCTAGCCATACATCCATCCATTGATTCAAAACATCCAACCAATCAGAAAACACCACCATAAAACATACTGTATGTGCTGTTTGTGCTATCTTAGAAGCGCCACAACAACAATTCCAACCAGCTAAAGTCCCAAGCAAAGAAAAAAAAACATAACATGTACAAGACAGAAAGTGGAACAGATAATTGGCCTACAAATCCCAGAAGCGATTTATTTTTCAGTCCATCCATTCCTTTTAAGAGTAGTTAAGTAACGCCACGTGTGGATTTGGCAGGCGGCGAGCTTCATCGAGGGTGAGCCGCTGTCTTGTTTCTTTCCCCTCTAAAACTTTTGAAGCTGCTTCTTTTGTGGAGTTGGTAAAGAGTAAGAAACTTGACTTCCAGAGCTGGTAATGATGGAAGCTGCTGTTGCGGTAGCGTCGTGGCATTCAGTGGGCGCACTCACGCGCAAAGACAGAGACTGTGTGTTGCGTTAAGGCTGGGAGGGAGGCTGCTGTGCTGCTGCGTGCTGCGACATAGCTGCCGGGGAGGACATGGACTGGACCATGGGCTGAGCTGGTGGGGGGAGCGGAGGCTGAGCCTGTTGGGCCCCTGAGTGCGTGTTGGGGGAGGGAGGAGGCGTTGGACGTTTGAATTTGTCGGGGCTGGCGCTTCTTCTTGGGGAGGGCCTCTGTTGAGAGAAAGAGAAAAAAAAATGAATAAATATCCTCGTCGTGTTTAATGCAACTGGATGGCAGCAAACTTAACTTGCAGTATGTGGCAAAATCAGTCCACCAACATTCTCATGTGGTCATTCTTCTTTTTCAAATTCTTTAATGAGTTTTATGCACACACAGAAAGAAGGTTCATCTCAATAACTGTTTAAAACAGAGAGGGAACTGGTGCAATCATTCTTTTTTTCTTGTGTCACAAACCACTGATGGAAAATGAAACTGAGTGATGATGCAACTTGTGTCACCCATGTATCCTGGACTGACCTGACAAGTGTACTTGCAGTCAGTGGAATAGAAAAAGAAAGGGAAAAAAGGGGTTTCAGAGTAAAGGTAATCTGTCTGAGGTTCTGCTCTCCCAGACAGAGTTATTACCTAGTTTCAACTGCCGGGTGGGCTCGGTGGTGATGGGTGAGATGTGGTCTATACGTCATTATAATTAACAGGAAATGCTGCCTCGAAACAAGGTCACATCTGCACTTACGTTCCGAGTTATATCGTTGTTACCAACAAGAAAAGCAGTTTTGCAGAACATTATATCACAGTGACACGACAGTTATAGCCAAAAGCTTGTTCTGCGTAGTCACAGTGACCATTGAACACCAAAATGTGATCAGCTCATGTGAACAGTTTAGTCAAATTTGAAGAAATTCCCCCAAGGAGTTCCGAGATATCATGTTCATGAGAATGGGACAGACAGGCGGATGGACAACTCAACAAAAACTCCACAGTGTCTGACTGAAAAAGAAAAAAAAACCTCTTTGTGTTCAGGAATTAATGAGAGGTGACTCAGTGTCAGTCAAGACTCCGGTCACTGTGGCCTGGATATTACCATACCTGCTGAGCACACATCTTCAACATGCACTTCACTTTTATTGAATTGTGTAAATAGCTTTAAACCAACAGGCAGCCTTTTGACTAACAGCTCTATAGTTTGTTCCCTGGGGTGTTATTTTTTTCTTAATACATGGTAGCGTCCAATTTATTTCTAAAGCAGTTGACCGAAGTGTTTGACAAACAAAGGCTAAAGAAAATAAGGTCAACAGAGCAGACTTAAAGTACTCTGCATTTGAAACAATAAGGGACTATCCAGTAGCTGTGTTTGTTTACATGGAGCCTAATACTCCAATTATAACTGGTTTACTAAGGACAACCGCTTCTAAGGTGAACTGGTCTGCTGTGGAGAGTTTGTTTTAAATACAAACACTTAGAGGACTTAATATAACTGATGATATATAGATGATAAATATCTATCTTCAGGACAGGAAACTGATCAAACACACACCGAAAGAGATCAAATATCCACGTTCATTCGAAGAAGAGGAACGCAACTACATATTACATATTATCCATGTAATCATAGTGTGTGCGCTCAGCTATTCATGTATTCATGTGCACATTGGGGATGTGTCGTGTACATTGGAAATTAACATCAGCTAAAATGCTGGTAAAATATGAAAGTAGCTGGTAGATTTTAAACAAAATAAAGATTTACTCTGAGTTGCTGGTGAAGTTGAACATTTTATCTGTCAGTGGGTGGTGGATTCTGGTAAATGGTAGGCTGGTGATGATGGAATATCAACACCTCATTAAGCCATGATTTGAGTGCAAGGGCACAAACTATGGAAAAAAAAAACCTACAAACAACCTACAAACCTACAATCTCATCTACTTTGATCTTTGATCCAAGTCTTTTCAACTCCTGATACCAAACTTATCATTTTGGCAGCACTTCCACCTTGAATTATACTGCCAGTACATTCAGGCTCATTAGATCAGATAGCGTCTGAAATAAAAATGTATCTGGTTCTTCCATTAATCCAATTAAACTAACATTTATATAAGAAATATTACTAGGAAGACAAGGCAAAACATGAAAGTGATCATAAACAAACCCATATTTTGACACCTGTGGACTGATCTGTCCTAATTTGACACACTGTTAATGTCATAGGTGAAACTAAAGACAACATTATCAAATATAATTTGGCTAGAGAAAGACATGAACCATGACTGGTATAAAACATGAATAAAAATTGATAAAGAAATAAAAGTGACGCAAATACGGTGTGTTAAGACTGAGTTATGACTGTTATTGAAGAGATAAATGAACACCTGATTGGACCTCAGGACATTTATGGAGCTATTCTACGTTCTCATCATATCAATGTCGGAGTAGGTGATTATGTGTGATGTAACAGCAATATGTGTTAAGATTGTTCTTTCAGATTTCAGGTTTGTAGAACTGATAAGACTACGATATCTACAGGGGCTACAAAAACACAGCTGAATGACAGCAGTTGACCTCAGTGATTGTTTCATTTTAAACCCAATATGTTGGAGTACAGAAATAAAACAGTCCCCATACTGACAGACTGCAGATTATAAGTGAAAAAATGGTCTTGACATTTAAAGTATTCGATGGGGCTCCACATTCAATAAAATAAGTCAATGAATGTACTCTTCAGTGTTAAACATTTAAACTGCCAAGTCTGGGGACATTATGTCATAAAGTAATAAAAACAAACTGTACCCAAGAAGTGGGACAACTAACACAATTTACTTTCAATATCATTATGACCCTAAATAACACCTCCTATGCAGTGTTCCTGTACATTCTCCATTTCAAAATTCTATACTTTTCCAGACCACTCTGCAGATTTTACAGACCGTATTGAGTACAACAAGTCAGTGGTCACTATGTAAATAACTAAATCTAAAGAAATCTACCTGTTAACATGTGTTTCACATTCTGACTGTGTGTGCTATTACACTGTCAGAAGATTGAAGCCATGTACTGCTGGGCACCCTTCACCCTCTCACATGTTGGAGATATCAACAATTTTACACAAAAGGTTGCATCCAGACTTTTTACTGGGATTTTCAAGCCATCCATGGCAAATGAACATTTACCCGTCGGGGCAGTTCTGTCTAATTTGAACGACCATAATATGTTGAACGAATAATAACATTGCTGTTTTATTAATTAAAACCAATAATGAGTTGAAAATAGTTCAATAATTAAATTTTCAGTGCCTGTGCAGCCTTGTTTATTCATTGCGGTGATGGAAATCATGCTGAAAATAAAAAGACTTTTGTGATAGCTTTTCCATACTCATCCATTACTTTTTCATACTTCATTGGAACCCTGTTTGCCTGCCTGAGGTCATAATCAAACTCAAACTCTATCTTTCAGTTTATTCATAATTTATATTTACTTGAAAATCCCTCGGAACCACAGGAGAAATTATGCAAGCACTTTTGACAGAAAAAAAAGATTCTCACTGAAAGTTGAAATTGAGGTTCTCAGATTTGAAATTGCATCTCCCAACTATCTGATCACAATAGCCGAGCTCTGAACTTAAAACACTCACAATTTGCCCTATGTCTGCTTGAGGAGGTGCAGCTGGATGTTACTTACCGCTACGGCGTGAGAGGAGCTTCCGTGGACGTGCAGGGCAGGGGTGTTGTAGTGGGAAATGGCAGCTCTGGACAGTGTTGCTGGAGGGGTGAAGCCAACTGTGTGGCTGCCATATGAGAGACCTGTGACACAGACAGGAAGACAGTCACTGAGAGGAAGCTCACAAACTCTGTGCTTTTGCCCCAAGTCATCATCTTTAGCCATAAATGCAATTCTGCCTCAAAGTAAGAACAATGTTATATTGTCATCGTAGTGTTTTCAACTAAGTATATGTCAAAAGGGGTAGCAAATGATCCCATTTTTATACAGCGTTGTTTTAAATCAGGGTTGAACTCTTGGCATCAAACATGATTGAGCAAATACTTGGTTGCTAACATGCAGAGGTGGCAAAAGTAAACACATTCTTTATGCAAGCAGAAGCAAAGATACTTGTGTAAACAAAGACTAAGTGACAGCCGGCTCGTATGAATGTGCATAGGCAGGTCTGCTTTTTGTGCATGAAATGGCAAAAAAATTAAATGTTAGTCTGGCTGTAGGTCTACGCTTGACTGTGTCCAGAAACTTCCTCTTCCTCTCCTTTGGGGAGAGATCTGGTCTTGTGGGTAGAGTAACAAATTTGAAAATAACTATAATCTACTGAGGAAGTGGATCAGATGATTGATCATGGATTGTTTTCTTTTTTGATTCTCGTTATTTCTGTGGCAGCCACAGCAAAATGTTACCAGCCGAAACGCTACTCCTGGAATTTCACCTGATATACAGTGATAAGGCTTATTTGCAAGTCACACTGGGACTACAATGAAAAAAATCTCCAAAAATGGTTGAGAAATGCGACTAAATGGTTAAAGTCTGAAGCCATGAAACTGTCGTGCTATAAAGGCCATGAGTACAGCTGTTCCTTGTAAATCCCTTTAAGGAATTTCCTTAAGTTTCCAATAAACCTAAAAAAAAGAAATGTTTTCATATTTTTGTTGTTTTAGTTTCAGGATTACAGCAGCTGGCTCCAGTGAAATACTAAATTGTTGTTGTGGGAGATGTGTTGACATGATTACTCCGCCCGACTCAACCTCACTGTCCTTCACACTCGATGTGAACCGACTCTGGGTACCTGGAGGTAGAGATAAGGCGATCCTTGGTGTGACTCATAAGTTACAAACACATCGCCTACCACCTGGCTGTCTCTCACTGTGATATGTGATTCTTTATGAATTATGGCACACAGTAGTAAAGATAAGCAAAGGTAAGCTTTTGTTGTGGCTGTGTGCAGGTATGCATGCTGTGCAAAAAGCTTCTGTTATGTAATAAACTCTTAAAATCATAAGAAAAACTGTGGCCTCAATAGATACAACTTTCCCAGGTTTGCACAATCACTGTCCTACATGATAGTCAGACAAATTAATGTTAGGTAACCATTTCTTATGTAAGCATATGGATTTTTTATGGTCCTCCTGAACAAAACAAGCCTTGCGAAAAGCTATAAGGTTTATTGCAGAAGAGAGCAAGAAGTGGATTCTATTGGACAACGAGTTAGAGCAAACACTTTTTATTTCACTGCCATTGACACTGTGGATTTATTCTACTGACCTTTAAGAGACCTGAATGTCAATAAATGTTTGTTTTAGATTTGACACAAGATATAATGGATAATAATGGTAAGCTTTGTTACAAAGATAAAGCTTCTTTTGTAGCAACATGTCTTATAAATTGATATTCAAAGGTACTTTTTATTGCCATGTTAGCCATTCTCTCTGACGTGACATATCCGGCTAAGTGCAGTATTGCCTGTACAGCAGCCATCTTAAATGTACTTACCAGGTGATATTGGTCGGCTGGAGCTTGGGGAGGGGGTGTAGGGGATCGGGCTGGACACAGTCCTTGCTCGCAAGCCCTGTGCAGACATCTCATTGAAGTACCTGAGCGGATGAAATTAACAGTTTATGAAGAGTAGGTAGATTTTTATTAAGACAGAATAGAAAGCAAACAATCCAGACCTGCAAAGAATTATGACCAAGGACAATTATGTAAAACATCAGTGAAGATAGTGAGTGATAAGCCTCTAAAAGCTATTAATCACAAGATGTCCCTGTAAACAGAAGCACAAATTACATAAAAGCTTCATGAAGGAATGACAGACATTTAAGGGAGCGCATTAGCCATTATAAAGAGATGTGGACAGAATCTTTTTAGGCCATGTCCACACGTACCAAAACGATCCTTGTTTTGTCATCTTTACATTCTGACAGTTTCAGTCTCCCTTCATCTATATGCAATGTCAGCAGTGTGAATGAGCAATGGAGTCAAGTGTCTCTTGAGTCCGGGACACAAGCCACGCCCTTTAATAGGATGATACCTCTCTCTCATCCACCTAAATTGATTTGCTGACTCATGTGACGGTGCACCCCTGTTAAGAGTGATTGTGAACTTTTTGCTAATCTCTCATCATGTACCTCTCATCGTCCATCTCCAGACTGGATTCACTCTCTGACAGTTGTCTGCACAGTGCCTCCCTGCGCTCCATTTCTCTCTGAAGCTTTCTCTGCAGCCGGATGTTCTCCTCCCTCATGTGTCGCTCCTCCTCTATGTACTGGGCACGCTTCTCTGTGTCTGGGAAGGGAAATACACAGAACAGATTACATCAGCTGAGATATTGTCAAGCTTACATCCTGGCCACTGTCTATCGCCATGACCAACAAATTCAGTAATATGTTGCATGTCAAAATTGTTGCTGTTGTTAAAACTCCCAATTAAAGGCCGTTTATGTCAATTAAAATAATCCTCTCGAAAAGATCTTAAGTGCAACAGAGTATGTTTGTGCGACACAATGATTTCTTTTAATATTAACTTTCAAACTCTTAAGTGAAAGTGGGTCAATGCTGATCTCTGCAAACACACTGGGTTACAAGGCAAGCAGCATCAGTAGTAATGTATTCCTGCTTGACTTGTTCAAAGTTGGACTGACAGCTCCCTCTAGTGGCAAAAACAAAGTAAGTAAAGTTGAGTGACACTCCCAGGCATGTGTTAAGATTTATCTACGTTCATTTCTCTGAGATAGATCAACACTTATGGTTGTCTGAACAACAAACAAGTGTTCTTAACTTCAGCCAAATGGTGTTTACAGCTGTGCTGTTGAACTGTGAATTGTCTTTGTTATTCTGTCCACACCCAATGTGCTTCAGCAGAACCCATAAAATACAAAAAGCTGTTTTCAATGAGCACACAAACACAATGGATAATGTGACCTAATAGGGATTTCAACCCTTAGTTCCACATGCCTTTCCAGCCCACACTCTGTCTTTATGCCTCACTGTTTTGGGCAGACAAACTAAATCAAAGTTAAGGTGGGAGTGTATTAAAGCAGGTGGGACTAATCAGTGACATGTTCATGAGAGGGATGCTCAAAAGGGGAGCTTTGGCATCATTGTGCACGTACAAGTACATCTTTTTACAGACTTTTGGAGACCAAACCCTGCCCTACTCTTTTATTAAGTTGCAAAAACAAGAGCTCATCTAAAAGTCAAGTCGAATGCATAAGTCTCTGTAAATCTGGCCAGAGCTGCTTGTGATATAATTTCATTGCAATGTCTCAAGCAACAATATGAAAAAACAAAACAGAAAGCAGCTGATTCTTTGTTACTTAAATCACTGGAACGATTTTCTAGATGCGAGATCAAGAGTCTGGTTTTGTTTTACAAAACATGCTTGCCTGTTTAGGAGTCTAACCGGTCAATTTCATTGATGCTCCCCGTATAATAAACCAAGCAAAAAAAGTCAACACAAAGCAGGCGTTGTATCGTCTCACTGAACACAGCTCAAGGCTGAACAGCATCTGTATTTTTAGTTATATTTAAGACAGTTCTGGTAGATTTTAAAATAAGTTATGAAAATCTATTTTATGGATCCTGAAACTTTTGAAAATTGGCTTTAAATCATAGACAACATTTGGTCGTCTTTATGGCCCAACAATCATGAGGAAAGATTGAAGCAAAGTCCTGACAACTGTTTAGAATCGTGGAATTGGCGTCTCTTCTCAAATAATATTTTCACATCTGGCACACATCTGCACATACAGATGTCATGAAGCAGGTATTAATGCCGTTGTCTTAGGCATTCACAAGGAAGCTCTTAAAGTCTACAATGTAAGAGCGCTCTTGAATGCACCAACACGATAACATTACACAACAGTGCTCAAAAGTGTCCTTGAATGCACCAAGGACACTTCTAAAAATGGTACCTGCTTGCAACTGCATTTCCATGCAGTATTAATGTATGTAATGTATAGTACAAAATGGGGCTGTTTTTTAAAAAATAATAGTGTTCCTGAATATATTATGGTTTTATACGTCATTGGTGCCACGGTAATGCAAACTGCATTTCTGATTTCTAGCTCACAGCTTTCTACAGGTGCACTGGAGGTCTAGTTTGCTATGGATGCAACAGTCCATCTCTAATGCTGCATACTAAATAGATGAGCATTTGACAAAAAGAAAAAAAAATTAGATGCTCAAGTGCCATGGGTTCCCCTTTTCAAACGGAAGAAACTCCATCGAATGACACTGACATTGACTTTCTTTGAGACTTGGTGTTGACAACTGTGCGATTCCACTTCTTCATTTATCCTAAAGAATCTTCAGGTGTTGCGCTGTAATGTGACCGGTGAGAGGTAATGACGATGTAAACTGTGCCAGACAAGGCCAGAGAGTATCCTGTTCTTTCTGGTCTGTGGAAAACAACCCATGGCGGGTGGAGAGTGAATTTGCCCCTCACAGCGCATCAAGAGGATCGGCTTTACCAATCACATCCTTAATCAACACTTGAGGGCATCTGCCCCTTCAGATCCCACACTCCCATGGATCCTGTGACAAGTCGAGAGGCCACTTACGCTGCAGCTCAGTGGTGCGCAGGCTTTTCTTAAGCCTCTCCACCTCATTCTTTAGGAAGCGGATATGCCGCATCATGTTCTCTGGTGAGTCTATCTCCATGGAAACATCTCTTGGGGAGGGAGGAGCCGATACAGGCTGGTCCAACTTCTCCTGAAGGATTCTAGAAAGCAAACAACACACATTGTTGTGGGAATTCATTGACAGAAATAATGGGCATGATACCAAGCTTTTTCAAAATTATATTCACTGGAGGCTTTACACAAAAAAAGAGAAACCTTTTCATCCTTCTCATGTTTCCTGCATCTGAAGATTGACAAAGGCTCTGATTTAAAATGAACAAATTAAATATACAATCAGGCCCTTCAGGAGGTAATTATTCACCC
Organism: Spondyliosoma cantharus; assembly: GCA_900302685.1. Taxonomy (NCBI): domain Eukaryota; kingdom Metazoa; phylum Chordata; class Actinopteri; order Spariformes; family Sparidae; genus Spondyliosoma; species Spondyliosoma cantharus. The sequence goes on along the minus strand of OMLP01009879.1, from coordinate 7,345 downwards.
TACTGTAATTTAATCTTCTAAAAACATTACCCTTCTGTTATTCAATCGTTGGTAATTTTACCCTGCATCGTAAGTGAGGCTGACTCACTTGTTTTTTTGTGACGGTGAGGTATTTTATGTGTGTGCGCGATTGTGTGCAACTGTCGGGGACATAAAAAGGGGCAAAAGCTATGGGGTGTACTTGCATATCATCTAAACATAACAAAACAATAATAATCAAAACTTATCAAAATCATCATATCTAAACCCTGTCAAAGGTGATGCCATGGTGCATTTAAGAGGGTAATGTAAGTGGTGTGGAACAGTCAACCCAAAACTTACAGCGAGTGCTGAAATTACAAATGATCCACTGATGAAAGCTGAAGACGAGGCTGAAAGCTCTGGAAAATCTGACTGTGTAAGATTTTAACTCTCGGCCAAGAAAAAAGCAACTGTGAACTTACTTTCTCAATTTTGAAACAGATAATGAAAATTCAGTTGCAGCCAGCTTTATTAAATTACATAATTTCAACAGCTACACTCATTTAAAGCTTTTGTCCCTTTTGATAATACTACTGAAGAGGGTTTGAAATTTTCAACGGGTTCAATGATTCACACGTAATGTGATGATTCCACACCTTTTCTCAGCCTCCAGTTTGTCCATCCGTTTCCACAGTCTGTTGACCAGGGCTTCTTGTTCCTGCTCTAATGTGTTCTCAAGGTCTATCTTCTCCCGCCTCAACTAGAGAATAAAAGAAGAGCGGAGAGAGACATTCAGAGACACAAAAACCTTGACGTTAAAAAGCACATCCAAAGCAAAGCCGAGATCTCGGTCTACATAAGATTTTCTTTTATAGAGCTACAGTCTCTAAAGTCCCTGTGAGTGAGCCACAGTGATAGAAAAATGCATTGCAGGATGGTGTCTCTGTGGCAGTGGCATTACACAAGTGTCACTATAACATATATATATTCGTGTGTGAGCAGCAACAACAAATGTATTCATGCACTTCCACAGAAAACCCCTCCCATTAAAGCATGGAAAAAATATGCAGTGGTTCGAAACACACAGGTCTGATCCATCCGCAGACCAAAATGTTCTTTCCAGCTAACAGTCAATGGGAAGAATTAAGGATGGTGAATTTTTGGCATCGCACACTGTTACCATAGCTGAACACAGAAGTTCAGGGATATGTTGCTGAACACTGGATGCTGAAATGTTCTTGCTCTACCACAATAAGCGTACCTGTTCCAGGGTCAGCTGCTTTGAGATGGTTTCATTCTCCATCTTCTTGATCTTTTTCATCAGCTTGTTCACCTGGAACTCCTGCTCCTGCTCCAAGTGCTGCTCCAACTCTGCCTTCTCATGCTGGAGCTAGTTTGGAGACGGGGGAGGGTGGTGCACGGTCAGAGGAAAAGAAGAGGAGGTGGATGAAACGAGAGGGATGAGAAATGAGGGAAAGGACTAAGAACACATGAGATTCATGGTGACTCACATATAAACTATGTGATGACCATAGTGAACAAACACACTGGTGTCAGATCATTTAGCTTACACATCGACAGTATAGCAAAACAGGAAGTCTATGTCGCCATTCTACCGGATCAGCGGATGAATTTCCCAGAAGAATAAACAGTGTAAAATAATGATTTGGCAACCAAAGAAACCACCTTTGGCAGCTCACCAATCCAAAGAAAGGGTGCGGCTCAGCACTGATTCAAAATGGGACAGTTGTGTGATGAATTATATAAGTGGTTACTCATTATGGGGAAAGGGATGCAAATTCATTCATAGGAAAGTACTTGAGAGGGAAAAATAACCATTTCCATTATGCTGCTAACAGAAACACCTCAAAACTTAGCCTACAATGACTGCATTCATCCCGAGTCGAGTGCTCTGTGGTGTCCTGGCTGAAATAAAAGACCGCCAAGCTTTGCCACACCCAGTGCAGCATTTTTTCTTTTAATTATCACACTAACAATTTCAGGAATTGTTTTGATAATGTGTCTTGCTTTCGCCAATACAATTACCAACCGCTGTATAAAAGGTCTCCACCCCACTGTACTCTGTGGCGAGAAACAACTATGCTTAAGTCTTTGTGAACATATATCTGTTCATCTGAAGCCTATTGCTTAAAGACAAACTGCAGAGATAGTTTATTCCACTTGGGTTCCTCTGTCCTTCAAGCAGAGGCTGGCTTAAGTTTGCAGATATCATGCATAAAGGTACCTCTGAACGTTATTCCCTACACTATTTCATGCATTAATAATAATAATAATAGTTAGACCAAAAGTGTTTGGACATTTTATCAGCTTCATCTCTAGAAAGAAAACATATTGCCACATTAGAAGATATCAGAAAGGGGACGACATTATACTCCACAAGACGACGGTGCATAGGTCAGTGTCAGAGTGTGCCGAAAGGAGTGGCATTAATTCATCTACCCTCTGAGGCACCTGCATCATTCATCTACTCGAGCTTAGACAACTTAAATGCAAAGTCCATCAACAGTAATGGTGGGAAAAACGCACGTCAGACCAAATTGTTTACAAAAGTGCCTCTGCACAGGAGCACTTACACGTCCAATTAAAATAAATGACCACATTCGCTCAATTCTCCTGCTGTTATCACAAGCGTATAACACATGCCCATGTCGACATGCGCACACACTACGATACATTTGCCAGCACCAAGTCAACAGGCAGAGGCAGACACAGGTCTGTTTCATGTTAACTGAGAAGGCAAGATAACGTACACCCAAACAAGTCCATCTGTATGACCTTAAGCTGGGTCTGTTGAGGCATTTGCATGGGTCCCTTTCCAGTTCCCCACTTCTTTACACATCAACAAACCATTAGTCAGCCTACAGCTACCCATCGAAAGTGTGACAGCGGGTGTGCAGTTGGGAAAATAAGATTTGGAAAACAGACTGAACCAAATAACCGACAGACGGGAGGAGAGTAATTCGAGAGTCATTTAGAGTAGCTAGCAGCCGCAGTGAAGTCATCTTGAGCCGTTCCTGGCTTCAGGCAAGTACCAATACAGTTGATGATGATGTACTAATGGCTGCACACTCATACATAGGTTGTGTGTGTGTGTAGATACACACACACACACACACACACACACACACACACACACACACACACACACCAGCAAGCTCAAGCTGAACATGCTTGACAATACTGCAGCCAGAGACTTGCATAATTGAGCATTAAGAAAACATCCCTGCACCACAGCCATATCAAATAACTCATCAAATAGGGTACAAGTTCAAACTGATGTTATTCTCCGTTGTGCTCGGTGAAAACAAGTCCAACCAGTGAGCCAAAAATTAGCGTTTTCCCCATCTCGCTCCCAACACTCACTTGCATGAGTTTCCTTGACAGTTCATTGGTGAGAAATTCCTCCTCCTTCTCATAGTTGACCGCCAAGGTCTCCTTCTCCTTCTGCAGGGCCTGGATCTTCTTGAAAAGGGTGTTGCTGATAAATTCTTCCTCCTGCTCTGCTCTTGCTTGCTGAAGGACAAAAAACAAAACAAATGAGAGACAGTAGCAGAGGGAGACATCAGCAAATAGCCTAATCAAACTGTGGGACGTACACATTCACCCTAATTAAATTGTACAAAGAGTGCATACAGGCACACCGATCAACACAAATCTGCTGCAGTGAAGTCTGCCAGCCAAAGAGGAAGCAGACTTCTCCCTAATGACTCAAGAGATATTGCAGTAATGGGTGACTTATGGTTGACGGGAAGAGTGAAACATGGGGGGCACTGAGGAAATGTGCCTGTGCAGCCACAGCAGCTAGCATTACAGTGTGATGATACGCCTGTCCTTGCTGGCACCAGGCTCAAATTCTCCATCCTCATTCTTCACTGACCTCAAAGCTAAAACTCTGTTTTGCAAGCTGGGGGAATTTGTCAGTTGTTCAAGAACAATGAGAGGCACAATAGAAACCAAACAGCTAGTTAAGCCTCACACGTTTACACAGAGAGGCTGTATTGTGGCTGACTTGCCAACCTACGAGCCTGGCGTTTAGCTCGCTCGCTAAGTTTGGCCTACATACTTCCTATCTAACCAACAGATCGGTTACACATTTTATGAAGCTGAGGCTCATTAACCGAGCATGGAGACATATGACGCATCGGTCCATGCCAACGCTGCTCCTGCTGCTGGGCTAATTATTTTCTCAGCTACCGTATCCTCGTTGGACATAACGTGGTGACAATGTCTAGCAGTGAGTAACCAGCAGACCAAAAAGCTAACGGCAGTCCGACAACTTGCATCGTGAGGTGCCCACCTCATTTTAACGCCCTTTCCACTTGACGTTAGCATCCGAGCTAGCTACCGTTAGCCAAGATTAGCAACGCAAAGCAAAACAAAGCGGGCTAGCAGGCTATCACTGCTAGCTGGCTAATGTTAGTAGAGCTGGTGGTGTGTTCAAAGAAACATAACATTCACATGAAACACAGTAAATGCGTTACGCTCGACTGTTTAGCACTCAACAGACAACACCAGACACAGCTAACTTATTGACAAACCCTGTGGAATCAGTGGCGTGGGTATAGCATCTAGCTAGGCAGCTAGCTAGTTAACGTTACTCACAATGGTGACGCTAGCTTTGCGGAGGTCCCGATTCTCCTCCTGCAGGGCTTTGCACTTGAGTTTGAACGTCTCAAGCTCAATTTTAAGAACTTTATTCTCTTGCTGTAGCGAGGCCAGGCGGTTCGTCAGCTCCTCCAGGCGAAACTGTGAAATGACTATGCTCGGTTTCCCCGAATTCGAGGCGGAGGACGACATCGGGGTGGCCGAGCTGCTCCCCGCTCCGTCGGTGTCGCTCTCGCTTGCGCTGTCCGCCATGGCTGTGCGACAGTGTGGGGCAGGGAAGACGACGGCAGCTGCAGCGTTTGAGGAGCGCAGACAGCAGAATGGTACACGGTGTGACCTTGCTTCACGCTGGTCGGCACAGCACCACCAGCAGGATGTCTCCAGTACCGCACGATGCAGCCTTCAGACTCATCAGACTGGAGCCTCTGAGACATCTCCACCAACCCCAACCATGCAAAGCGGGCAAGCCCAAAACCTTAGAGCACATTTTGAGCTGAATATTTTGAGCCTCGCAGTGTTTTTTTTATCATCATGTCTCCTCTATGTTTGTTAAAATCCGCACGATGGATGACCTTAAAGGTGCAATGTGTAAGAGTAAGGCCACCTGTGGAATTGGTACTACGAACAAATATCAAATCAAGTCAAAAAAGATGGAAGTCGGGGGCCGCATATCACCAAAGTAAAGGCTAACTGCTGCTCGTTGTAGCCACCGTTAGCTCAGTTAGCCATGCATGTAGCGAGCCAAATCACGCTTTCCATGGGAACTTATTTCAGACTTTGTACGGTAGTGAATGGAGAGAGGCAATGCATTTTTTGATCTCGTCTGAAGTGCGTCATGAATCACACACATGATGTCTGTCAATTTAACAGATAGTTTTCCAAGTGAAGACACTTTCATAATGAAAACTAATAAGACTGTGAAAATACATAATTGCAAAGATTACACATCAAACAAACAAATAGCTCCAAACACTACTCTTTCACATGACTGCAGTTGTCAATATGACAAGAAATATTACTCCATTCACTCCCATGTAAAGTTTTCTATATTATTATTATTATTATTATTATTATTATTACTATTATTTCGGGCTTGTTTTCTAACTGTATTTTCAAGTGTAAAGCAGGATATGTCTACCGCCCCGCTCCCTCCACCTCTCTTCCTCCATACACAACAAGCACAGGGGAAATTTCAATAAAAACTTTATTTAAATGTATAGAGGTTTAGGAACATAGTGGGAAACAATATAACAGAGTGGGAGAGAGAGACTGTATTGACGAGCTCACTCATTGTCTGATATACTTGGTCAGTTCATTAAATGCAACTTTGTAACTTTCATTTGCACTAAATCATTTATTAATTCCTATTTTTTCCTCAGTTCCTCAGAGTGAAATGGAAATATGTAAAATTATAAAGTCCAGTATTTTTTAAATAGTTCCTCATGAAATGCAAAATGAATAAGTTCAGTATTATATACACAGTATAAATTGATCACTCTCACATTAGGTAAAGCCGCCAAGTTTGGGCTGTTTTTTTTTTTTTTTTAGT
>OMLP01009878.1:1447-14627 GCA_900302685.1 Spondyliosoma cantharus | reverse complement strand
CACACACACACACACACACACACACACACACACACACACACACACACACACACACACACACAAACAATGCTTTGCTGTCCAAAAGTCAGTCATTTCACATGAGAAAATCCTGTTGCATCACAGCATGGTAATCTTGAAGTAATACTTAATGGATGCATGACTGAAACAGCTGTTCTTACGCCTAATTTAGGACAATCCTTTGTATTGACATGATTTTGGTGAAGCTGCAAACATCATTTCATCAGGATTATCTCAGTGTTCATTTAAATGAAGCCTCTGTGCAGGAGGTCAGACACACAGGATACTATTCCCCATTGACACTGTTTTTATTGAAGCTAAAAAACACTAAAATTAATCCACACTGTTTGTATTTTCCTCTCTTTTCTCTCCAGTGTCACGTTAGCAATATACTACCACATCAAAAACAGGTTTGTGTACATTTATAATTTAATCTTAATCATGTCATTTGTGGATTTTTATGTTGCCAAAGCTGGTATGTGTTTTAAGTATGTTATGTGTTTATAGGGACTCGGGCAAGTCGCTGGATATCTTTGATGAGAAGTTGCACCCCTTATCAGTGAGTATGTCGATAAGATTTCCTCAAACTCAGTCTGAGTCTCAGCACCTTGCTCCCATCAGGAAGACAAGTGAATGAAGGGTTATTCCTTCAAGCCATTGGTTTTGATTCATCAAGTGATTTGTCATATATTAAGTCCATTTATCCAACCAGTCAGTGGTGTTGAGATTTTACTGCAGTATTTGCATGCAAACCTAAAAACTGGAAAAACTTGACCAACAATGTGACGCTTCTGTTCCTTCAAACTCAGATAGTTCAGCACTGACCTGCTATTAACAGCTAGCCATAATACTGTACCAAAAGTAGCACTTCATTAAAAAGGCTGTGATTCACTAGTTAAAAAAAAACCCAAGAGGAAAATATTGTCCGTTCTCATGATCTCTTGTGGTATTTATAAATGATTTCCATGCGTTCCTAACCTTGTGATAATGAGCATTAGTGGCGACTCATTCTGCAATGAAGTTTTTTTTTACTTCGGACACTTAAAGGTTAGTTTTTGGAGGGCCAGTCCAATCTAAAAAATCAATTAGAGGAGAGGGGTACAAGGGAATTTTGCGACAAACCTAGTGTCAATGTTGACATTATAACAAGCAGCATTGTAAAAGTAATACTTGGATGGAACAAACATTGCAACTAAGTGACTGCTTGCTTGTCGACTTGTATATTAAAGTGGAATTCCAGTATTTTTCAACTGTCGTATGTCCTTTTAAGAATTTGATCTTGGTGTAAACTGGAGGCTAGAATGGTGGGAAAAAAAATGTCCCACTTGTGCATATTCCAGTTTAAGAAATTGATTATGGATTTTAAAAACACAACCAAAAAGTACCCTTCTGACATGTCAGGATAGATGACTTCCCTCCCTCAAACGTGTGTATGCGTGTGTTTGTTTGTGAACTGTTTGTCCCATGCAGAGAGAGCCAGTACCCGATGACTACTCCCGCGTTGACCCAGAACACAAAGTGATCTACCGCTTCGTCAGAACACTCTTCAGTGCGGCACAGCTCACTGCAGAATGTGCCATTGTCACTCTAGTAAGTATGTCTCTTCATAATGGTGTGGTGCACGCACTGACTTTTGCTTACACTGATATATTCTTAGAATTATGATATGCCAAAAATTAAACTCTAAGAACACTGGACATGTCATTTTTTATGTAAGGGCTTCAAATATAAGCGTTTGAGTTTAAGTATATATTAAATAGTCTTATTCAAATCAGACACTCCAGTCTACAATATATTCTTGTTATTATAGACCTTTAGAATCCCGTATCAGGCCAGGGACCTTTTTGTAGATGCCTCAGTCTCCAGCAAGGGGTGGACTTCATGAGGTTAAATACTGTTATTATTATAAACTGGACACCAGAGGGCAGTAAATGTCTACAAATTGACTTGTCCCAAATAACACTTGACTGTCGAGTGTTTGTGTTTTGATCACACAGCACAGATTCTACATCAGAGAAGATTCAAAAGCATGCGTGTCTAGGAGTAGATGGATCCTTGATTGCATTAAATAAATAGGAATAGGATCTTCATAAGACCAGTCTCACAGGTCTGATGCCCACATGTCCTTTTTTTTTGTTAAATGTTGTAACAGACTGGGCAGATATGTTGCAGGATGTAGCGATCAAAGAACAATGTAAGTCAGAAGAGACTCTGACAGTTTCGGGTTTTACATTAAGCAAATATGCTCCTCGGCTTTTGTTGGCGAATGACTATTTTGCCAAAGAGGTGCAGATGCAAAAATACAAAGCAAAGCATATTAATAATCCAGTTTTCAAAATAGCAAGCAAGCCTGAATGTATCACTGTAATGTTTTGTAGCATTGCTTTTCATTTGTTCTCATCTGTTCTGAGTAAAGTATGAACTAAAAATAAAATCATACCATCAGCCACAAATGTATGTGCTGTTCCAAGAAAATAAAACCCTTTTACTAGATGCAACATTTGTAAAGTAATGGTATAACTCGTGGAACACACTGCCTGCTCATGTCGTGCATGACAGCTGTGTTGCTGATCTGCTGTGGCCCCACCCCTGTTGTGTGTATTTTCTTAGTGTCCGTGACATATTCTACAGGTATAGACATTGGAACTGTTGTGAAATGCTGGTACGATGTCAATATGACTGTCTACAGGTCGTTTCGAGGCCTATTTTTGCCAAGAATCACTCGCATATCACTGTAAAAATAGGCGAGACTCCGAATCTCACAAATGACGCGCCGCTGCAGCAGCCTCGCTTGACACGCGCGACTGTGTGTCTGCGCCGAAATAAACAGCAAGCCGTCCCCCATGCACAAGCGTGTTCAGCCTGTTATACAGTTACATGTGTATTATCACTAAACACATGTATAGGGGAAATTTGCTGGTTGATAGTATGCAAACTTTGACATGAGCTAGCCCCAACCTGACTGTTGTCCATGGTAATATTCAACTATGAAAACTTTGAGTTCCCAATTAATATTTTGACCTCTTCCTGAAGGTGTATTTGGAACGCCTGCTAACCTATGCTGAGCTGGACATCTGCCCTGCCAACTGGAAGCGCATTGTCTTGGGAGCCATCTTGTTGGCTTCTAAAGTCTGGGATGACCAGGCTGTGTGGAATGTCGACTACTGCCAGATCCTTAAAGACATCACTGTGGAGGACATGTAAGTTTGTCTTGTTTTTGTTTTTTTTTCTATAGCAAAACACACTGAAAATAAGGAAGATGTAGAGAGGCACCTGTTTCAATCTCAGGTCATTTCTGTGGGGGGAGGCATCATAGAAAATTTCACTTTAGGTGCCATGTTCAGACAACAGACAATTAAACTACAACTTTTTAGGCTGTCTGTAATTTAGAAACCGGGCCGTGCTATTTCCCCGTTTGCTCTGTTAGCTCTGCTTAACGCTACACACCTGAAATCAATTCTTCTTCACTGTTCTAAAACCCAACACAGGAAGTTTTTCTTCTTCTGAAGAAGAAGAAGTTTTGATGCGTGTCAGACAGAGCTAACATCATGTCAGCTGGATAACCCCACCAGTAAATCGACGACATGTACAATATGCAGTGCTGTAATTTCGAGAGGTGTTGCCAATTTCAACACCGGCATCCTTATAAAGCATTTGAAGATGCATCACGTGAGAGCTCTAAACCTCTCTAAACCTTAAAAGACAGTGAGGGAACACCTTTCATGTAGGCTGAAAGACGTGCAGGCAGTCAGCTTAACTGCTGACATTTGGACCACCGACGTGCCCCATGTCTTTGCTGAGTCTGCACACTGGGTGGACACAGTATTGCTGTCAACATTTAACCGTTCAAGCAAATAAGTTCCTTAAATAAGCTATTCCTATATTTATTTAAGTTGCCGTTGCCTTTCTGTACCAACCTCTCTAAGCTAGTGTCATATGTTTCCCCAGGACGTAGGCAATCTCTGTATTCGAAAGCTAATGTGAGGCTTTTGCAAGATGCCCATTTTTGCTCTATTTTTAATTATTTTTGGGTGGTTCGGAGAGAAATGAAGGAAGAGTTTGAGTTTTTGTTGGTTTTATACAGCTTCTGCAACTGTAGAGGTGAGGCGAGCAAATAGAAGGATGGAGGGTAGCATAAAGGATGTTGAAGAAAGACTTAAGAAGCAAAACACTGCAGAACAGAGGCAAAACCTCACTGTTGAGTGAGGTGTCACAGGTGGTGCCTGGGCATTCCCCAGGTGGGGATTGTCTGCTGGCTTATTTTTATAAAAGCTTCTGGTCTGTTCTGGGCCCAGACTGGTATGAGGTGGTGATGGAGTACCTTTGTGTAGGGGCACTACCACTCAGCTGTCGCAGGGCAGTCTTTACTCTGTAACCTAAGAAGGGGGATCTAAGGGACTTGAGGAGCTGGCGGCAGGTGGGGCTGCACTTTGTTGATTTAAAAAATGGTTCCAAGAGTCTGGCAAACTGGCTGAAAGGGGCATTGGGCTACAAGGAGGTATTGGGTGAAAAGGGGGCTGAAGGTGTTAGGGGTGTATCTGGGCTCTGAGGGCTGTGTCAGTGGGAACTGGGAGGGGGCTTTGTCAGCCTTAACCATATCGTTCCAGCCGCAGCCAGGCCTGAGTACGGTTACCATTTTTACATTCGTTATCACATCACATAACACTCTTCAATATTGCGATGACGATATAACTTGCAATAAATAAACAAATATACGCAATACGCAATGATGGCAAGGTTTTAGATTTGCTGCTACTAGACGTTTGTGGTTTTGTGGTTTGGCTAACGTTAGATTTGAATTGTTCTTGTAGGTCTTTATGGTTGTATTGCAAGTGGTGATGGAGGTTGGTTGTGTTTCCTCTAGAAGTTGCAACAACTGCTCGGCTGTTTGAAACACGTCGTCTCTCCTGAATCCAAATTAAGTCCAGATAGCAGAAGTGCTTTTTTCCTTTTCACCACACAGTCTTCTTCGACCACATTTTCATCGCTTTTCTCTCCTCCCTCAGCCATCATAACCTGCCAATCACCACCAAACTGATGCCGATTAATTTTGTCAGGTTAGATAACGGCGAGCTGGGGCTTCATCTGATTGGCCCTTGTATCCAGGGCTCCATCTCACAGTGCATGTAAACAAAATGATTTTTCTTATTCATGCGTGTCAGGCAGTCTTATATGATGTGTTTATCGCACGCGTTCATATCGCAATGACGATGAAAATTCGATTTATCGGGCAGCCCTACAAGGCAGCATAATAAGCATGATGATACTTCATGTTTACGTTGTGCACCCATGTTTGTGCTCTGTGAGTAACCATACCATGCTGAAGCACACCTCATCAAACTGTGCCAGGGTTTATGAAGTGTACCGTGCTAAAGCAACGTACAGAGTTCATGAAGGTCAAGAAGTTTTCATACAATAATCAGTGGCAGTGCTACCTTTAGGGACAGATGATTGCAGGTTTTAGGTATGAGCCCCCTCTTCCTAAGAGGTCAGGGGATCTGCAGCAGAGGGTGTTACATCTGGCCCTGGCAACAAATATGTTTCTGTCTAAAGTGGATTATCATGTGGGGGAGGGCTGTGTATTCAGTAACATGCCTGAATCTGTACATTGTGAATTGAATGTCATTGTTTGCTGTCTTTATTGTCTTTACTCTCTGCTCTCTGTGGGAAGATGGGAGTGGGGTTGAGGGGGTTCACATACTGCAGCCCAGGTCTTCTGGTCAGACAGAGATGTTCTAATGAATTTTCTGTTTGGCCAGGCTACTTGGCTCATGAGACGCAACAGGTTGCAGGGCTCAGGGCTGGTGGACTCTGAGTTCTTGTTTGAGTGACTGGGATGAGTATAAATATTACTCTTTTGTTAATGTCCTTGATGTGTTTCAGAAGATGTGGTGTGTACATAGGGCTGTTTTATAAATTGAACCTATACGCAAGTTAAAAACATTTAAGATGAATGCAACCCGAAAATACAAATCCACTTCATCCCTGCCGGCTGAGGAGCGCAGGGATGCGCACACACCTGTGCGAATATATCAGCAATTGCCGATTGATGGGCTGAGGGTGGCCGGTTGGAAAGACATAACATATTGCCCAACCCTAATGTACAGTGCTACACATGGTAGACATGTTTTAATAAAGGTAGTTAAAAAGGCAAGTCACTCACTCTCTCACATACACACACACACATACATACATGTCTGACCTGCTCTCTCTCAACCCTGTTTTCATTGCTACAATTGAAGTGTCTTTGTGCGCCTAGTTGGGATTGGATGGAGGGATGGCAAGAAGAGCAGAGAGGGAAACAGAGAGACACACAGACAGAAATGCAGGGGAGGGTCTCAAGTGCTCTCACTGCTTCTACATAATGGCCCTGGCTCTCGCCCACTCCATTAGTTGCCCTGGGAGACCAGACATCACACACACTCTCACTCTATCCACCTTTGCTGACCAACAAAGCATCCGAGATGCTATCTCCTTGGCGACCACCTCCCTCGGCTTTTTCTCATGGCTGTGATGATGAGGAGGAAGGATGATAGAGGCTGCGGGCTAGAAAAGATGAACTGTGACACTGATACACGTCTGAGTACCTGCGTGTGTGTGTGTGAGAGATCTCTGTGGAAGAGATTTGATTCCATCTCCGTGAGCACTTCCTATGCTGAAAGTCAAAGTCGGTGCACAATGATGTTTGTTCATTGCAATTTAAGTTGCACTCAGTGTAGGTCTCCAACTCGGGTTGCTGTCACTCAAACCATAATAAGATGATGATGATGAGCAACACCCTCAGTAGTGACACGAGAGAAGAGCGTTCACATCTCAGGATGGAAACGCACCTGAGGCAAATGCCTTGTCCCTTTCTTTTTGCAGGGGTTGGGGGTTCCCTTGATTCCGTCTTCTTAAATGTGAATACTTTCTCGTTTCTTTACTCTTATATGACAGTAAAGTGAATATATTTGGGTTGTGGACAAAACAAGAAATTAAAGGACATCACCGTGGGCTTGGGGAACATGTTTCACCATTTTAATATTTTATACACCAAACAGTTAATCAATAAACAGATAAATCAACAGTTAAAAATAACTGTTAGTTGCAGCCCTTTGCAGTGGCTTTTCTGAAGGACAAAATGAATCTAGGAATATGAGTTTTGTTTTTTGTTTTTCCGAAGGCGAAGGAATGCAGCTTAGATTTGGTTCAGTCATGTGAGGAGGTTAAATCGTTGGCTGAGATTTAACATTTTTAAAGTTTGCTTTTATTTCTTCACTGTGTGTATTAGGATTATAATCCTCTGTTCCTCTGTTGCACTTAGTGTAGATTACTAACCTAGTAACTATTAGCTTCTGTTTTAGAGTAGGAGAGGTAGAAGTCTCTATGGGAGTATTGACTGTCTGAGATAACCCTCAGGTATCTTTCCACCTTCCAGGAACGAGATGGAGCGCCACTTCCTGGAACTTCTTCAGTTTAATATCAATGTGCCAGCCAGTGTCTATGCCAAGTATTACTTTGACCTGCGGCAGCTGGCTGATGACAATAACCTCAACTTCCCTCTGGAACCTCTCAACAACCAGCGCGCCCAGAAACTGGAGGTGAGCTGCCATCCTCACACCTCAACCAGGTTGCCTCACTGTGCTGTGCCTGCAGTATAGCAAGCAGACTGCACTCCTATTCTAAAAATGCAAGCACCTCAGTTTAAACTACTTTATATTTTCAGTAACTGAGTTTTTATTTCCGTTTTCAGGCCATTTCAAGACTATGTGAGGACAAGTACAAGGACCTGAGTCGAGCAGCGATTAGACGATCCTTCAGTGCCGACAACCTGATAGGTATACGACACTACAACGCTGTGCTGTCATAGGTCAGACTGCTGCCGTCTGGTTTCCAAAGCCAAGCTAACCCGCAGCCAGCTCCGGACAGCCACTTCACAGGGTCAACGCATCCACACCAGGCGGGATTCAGCCTTGAAATGCTACAGTACGACCTGACCAAACGGGAGTTTGACTGTAGAGCTGCGTGATTCTCAAATTAAACGTGAAATTGAGGTGTTTATCTAAACCTTCCCCACACAACTTGTTGTTACAAACCCCTTATTTATTTCTTACTTGTCCCTTATTTCCACAAGAAAGTGTTAACGAGGAATTGCTCAACCGCAGTCATATCTAAGGGATAGCATATGGATTGTAACAGTGCAGCCTTGAAGGGTAATGCTGGTGTTATTCTAGATTTTTAGTTGTTACCAAATCCCACAAAAAGATTAAAATCAAGATTTTTCTTGATTCCACATTTAACTGTACTGAAATGCCTACACTGTTTTTACTGTAAATCATATATTACGTCACATATCAATTAATTTCTTAGGGTTAGTAATTCCATATCAAACATTACTCAAACAGGAGGTAGTGCCTTTGTTTTGGACTATTTTTAGTGGTGTATCACTACACATATGCTAGTGGGTAGTTACTACAGGAGGTGTGGGAGTGACTTAAACATTACACTACATTACACACTACTACAGTGTCTGTGTGTGTTGGTAGGAATGAAGGGTCATGGCAGCCAGGTGCTCACTGATGTGTTTTTAATAGTTTATGGACAACACTGACGCTCCACGACGGAGGGCTATGATGAATCAGGTTTTGGGTACACAGACTATACTTGTTAGTGGGGTCAATTTATAGTAAGAATCATATAGTTTCATGGGATTTGTTAAAAATCAGAAAATATAGAATATCAGCAGACATGTTCTTTTAGGCACGTCACTTCAAATGCTAAAGCGGTTCCTTGTCAATTAAAGTTAATACCAAAAGTAACTTTTGAGAGTGTAAAAAAGACTTCCCGTTTACTGTTCTGTACGGTGGTGCTGGATTCTGTTTCAGTAATCTACACATTTGAATTAGGATGGAGCATACAGCATGTCTCAGATCACAGACTATTGAACTATTCCACAGGAGTGGACTCAAGAAAACAAACCTCCAATCAGCTGTCACGTCTGCAAATCATGAGTGCCAATCTGGGGTCAGTTTCTCTTTTCAGATATACTCAGGTGGTCACTGCTATGGAATGGATGGCTCGATACGGCAGTTAGGTTGACATAATGATAAAGTTAGGTTGGGTCCACACTGTCCAGCCTCTGTATTGTTCTCCTCAAATTCTGTCACCCTGACCCTGCTTCAAAGAACCCGTCGACGGATGCTTGTCCCAGGCCCCGAGCAGAGCTGTCGAGCAAACTACATAGATACTGAGGGGATAAAAGTGACTGATGGATATTCCCCTCCTTTTTGCTTACTATGTAGGCTACTAGCTGTGAAATTTATCTTTGTTTTTGATTAAAACAAACATTTGCAGATGGAGTATTTTAAATAAACACTAATCATGTAACAAAGATATGTTGTGGTTTGTGTTGTGTTGTGTGTGATGTGATCATGATATGCTGCCGGTTTAACCAGTACAGTTTATAACCGGTGGCACACCTCTCCTAAAACCACTTTTGATAAAGTTTGAGGTATTAAGTGTAGCTATTTGGGTTTAATTTCAAAGAAATTTCAAACATGTTGCTGGGTAATTGCCACCTAATTACCACAACATCTGCCCTGCGAAATCAGCTTTTAGGTCGAGCAATTTAACTAATGTTATTTCCTTTCTTGTAGAAGTTCACCACACATTTTGATGTAGCTCAAAAATACGCACACTGGTCCACACAACCTTATTCTTTCACACTCCAACCACTGAAATGGTAAACTGCTGTGCTCCTGAGTGTAGGAGCCTCAGTAAAGGCTGAAAACAAATGTAATGTCAGATATGCAGAAACACACAGACGTACATGACACATGCGCCAAGCTCAAGATCAACTCAGTTTTAATTCCACAATATGAATCAAAATCTACAATATCTGTGTATCCTTCGAGTACCTCTATCAATATGAAAGCAGATTAACACTTAAACAAATAAACCTAAATGTCAGCTTTCACCAACACTTGACTGGCAATCATCATCACTCGTACCATCACATTCACTCACACAAGTCAGCCTAATAAATTAGATTAAACGCCTAGCATGTGAACACACAGTAGTCTATATAACACAACTGGGCAACAACATAGAATGAAAATATCACAGCAGGGAGGGAAAGGGCAGAAAACAATATGCTTCATCTTTATATCATTTAGTAGACATTCTGTCTTCTAATGTGACTTTTTGCACTGACACTGTGAGTGATTTTTAATTTGTGTAGACGGTTTTTGTACTCTGAAACACAAAATGTGAGATGGGAGGTTCCTTCAGTTTATGTTATCAAAGTCCCTAAAAACACACGATCCACATTAGACCACAGGTCCCTGCCTGTAAGATTGTGTTGTCTAGAACCCACTTATAGTGTGGTTACATCAAACTCTACAGATTTACATATCTAAACAATGTGAAAACTGCCAATGGTGATGAAGAGCAGTATCTTCCAAAAGTGCTTAAATATGCTTGAAATTGTCTTAAATAATGAAAGATGTTTATTTTGTCCAAACAACAATCTGCTTCTTATTTTTTTATTTTTTTTTGGTCTATAAAATATCAAAAAGAATGTAAATGCCTCTCACCAAAACATCATCAAATTAAAATTATTTTGTCTGACCAACAGTCCAGAGCTCAAAGATATTAGCAAATAGCAAATTCTTAGATTTGAGAATTTGACGATTCTTGACATTTTTGCTTTAAATTGTTTTAGTAAATATTTGATGTATGATAGAAACTTTTACTGGTTAAATGTCTGTTGATTAATCTACACATTTTTCTTTTTCTATGGCCATGAAATCTTTCAGTTCAGAGTCCATTGCAAGAAATCCCTTGAAGAGTAGAGGTTCTCAAAGTGAGGTCCAGGTACCTGATATAGTTCTATAGTTCCTCTGGGAGTCCGAGCAGGATTGTCACAACATGCATCATTAAAAAAAAGGAGAACTATTTTTAAAATAGATTCAATGTTACCATGATTTTTTGTAATCCATACCTATTTTGGACAGTTTTGGTAGAAAATCTTGTTCAACAGAAGGTCAGTGGTCCAATGTTGGATCTGTTAGGGGGCCCCTTATGTGGAGCACATTAAGTGAGCAGTTTCATTGTGAACCAGCAGGTGGGGATAAAAACTATGGACCATTTCATCCTGCAGCCTTAACCTGATCACAGCCGTTAGTTCACACATGGACAAAACTCAATCACTTCTTCAGGGACAACTGTGCTTGTAACGGTATGTGTTTTAAAGAATTAAATCCTTTTTTCTATTCTAATACTTTTATTTTATTCTATAAATCCAAGTCCGAGAAAACCTATTCGAGGACAGTTTCTCAGCACTTTTTACTTTGCAATCACACAAAACACGCCAGATATCACACTCAAATACTGACTTGACACAGCACATTTATGTACAGTTTTATACAATTCAAATCCAGCAAGATTTGTTTCTCTGGTGTCATAAACATTGCTTTGTGGCAGTGGCATTGGTTGGTTACATACTAAACATCACACTATACAGCTAATTTTATCTTCTTTTTACAGAAAAATTGTACAATATATACATAAATAAATATGTTTATGTCCCAGTGTTCAGGGTAAGCGGATAGACAGAACCATGTGGGATTCCATCATGGATCCGTGTCACTGGGCTTTGAAGATGTTTTATCACTAAGTTTCTTCATCTGTGTCCACTACCAGAGTCAGTTTCACAAAAGTCAGACTTCCCTTTAGATATTCTGCGTTGGATTTTCGTTAGTTTCTGTATCATTTGGAGCTCAATTGTCTATTTTCTGTGAGAGCTGAGACTCAGAGCTCAGTGATACTCAAGTACATGATGTCTGCACTCACATTCTGGGTGTTTGGATACTTTAGTTTATTTCACAGTATCCAGACAGGTGACTGAACGTCAGTCCTCTTAAAACGTGTCACTGCGCCTCAGTTCATATGTGGGATGGAGCAGCTTTATGATAGATCCCTGATGTCAGCCCAGTTCCAGTATGTCCAGTTAAAGCAGTACTGGCCTCACTGTACATAGAGGGAGGAGCAGTTGCTTTCTGGAGCCAGCAGGGGCAGCATCGAGCCACAAACCTCCTCCAGGACTCCAGGGTTTTCCCTGACCAAATCCAGACTCCTGAGGTGATACCCACCACCAAGCACATGAAGTACTTGAGCATGAAGATGGCGTAGTCTGGCCCCACGCCCGAGCGCTGGCGCTCAGATGGGCAGGAGCAGGCCAAGGCTCGCTCCCAACTGGGCCGGTAGTACTGCTCATAGACCAGGCAGGCCACCACGATGGTGGCAGGGACGGTATACAGCACCGTGAAGAGCCCAATGCGGATCATAAGACGCTCCAGTTTGTCCGTCTTGGTGCCACCTTGCTTGATGATGCTCCTGATGCGGAAGAGGGAAACAAAGCCGGCGAGTAAGAAAAGTGAGCCGGTGAAGAGGTAAACCACGAGAGGTGCGAGTACAAAGCCCCTCAGATTCTCCAGGCTCTGGTTCCCCACATAGCAGATTCCGGCCACAGGGTCCCCGTCCACAGAGCTTAGAGCTAGGACAACAATGGTCTTGACGCTGGGGATGAGCCAGGCGGCGAGGTGGAAATACTGAGAGTATCCTGCGATGGCCTCACTGCCCCACTTCATTCCTGCAGCCAGAAACCAAGTGAAGGACAGCACCACCCACCAGATGGAGCTGGCCATGCCGAAGAAATAGACCAACAAGAAGACGAGGGTGCAGAGAGCTGGGCCAGTGGTGTCGTAGAGGATATACAGCTGGTCACCACCAACGCTGTTGCTGGCACCACATGCCACTCGCTCATGACCTGCCACCAGGCGGATGATGTAACCCAAAGAGACGAAGAGGTAGCAGGCAGCCAGGAAGATTATGGGCCTCTCTGGGTACTTGAATCGTTCCATGTCAATGAGGAAAGTGGCAACGGTGGTCAAGGTGGAGATGAAGCACAGCACTGACCAAAGTCCCACCCAGAAGCTAGTGAAGGCGCGTTCATCGGCTGAGAAGTAGGGCTGGTGGCAGGGCTGGGCGCAGTTGGGTATGTGGCTTGTGTGGACCTGGCTGTACAGAGTGTGGGGCTCCCTCTTTATGGGTACCAGGGGATCCCGACACCGGCACTCCCTGTCACACTGCGGGGGGCTGGGGGGTCTGGTCCGGGGTTTAG
>OMLP01009872.1:34347-50229 GCA_900302685.1 Spondyliosoma cantharus | reverse complement strand
CAAGCTTATGGAGAACTTTGGATGGAAGCTGCCTCAAATCTACACTACAGACATGCTGACAGACACACACACACACACACACACACACACACACACACAATATGCATCACCAAGACACTGTCAAACTATAATGTGACTAATAACAAGGTTCTTATCTTGGCAGGCGGAAAGGTGTGTCCGCGAACAAGACGTTTGTGAGTAAACAGAAGGTGTTTTGTTAAATTTAAGCTGAGCTACATTTACAACTTGGACGACAACAATGCTGAATAATTGTGTGGTTTTCTAAAAAAGTGTGATATCTACAATATCTGCACGCCTGAGACTTCAGACAACTACTCAAGTGCACTTTAAGCTCTTTTAGATTCCCAAACCAAAAGTTTCAGACAACTGTGTCTTTGTTTATTTTACCAGCTGCTCATTCTTGCTTCGACAGCAGGAGGCAAACACATGACACAGGGATTGTTTTAAGCTATTGAAGGTGCACAATGTAAGAATTTAAAACATTAAAAAATTAAATTATCAACAGGATGTGACAATAAACTGTTGTGTCATTATGACACCTCTTACATAATGTTGAAGAGATACAGTATCGACTGAAGTTACCGTTCTAACCGGCCGGCCTCGTTCCATTCCAGGAACTCTGGCTGCACAGCTAACTGAGCTAATTGGCTAACAGGCGTTGGTTAGCAGTTACTGTGCTGCCCTCTGTTTGTTTTGAGTATGAATTTCGACAGGACACCTTTTGTGAAGACTTTTGAGTGATATAGATATTCATAACCTTTAAATTCAGTTCAAGTTAAAGGGGCTCCATGCAACATTTCTTTTTAGCAATTTACATATATTAATCAATTTATTATTATACGTTATTATACCAACGCTGTTCAAAGTCTTAAAAAAAGATTTTGAAAATCACATTTTAGTCAACTGCAGCCTTTCATACAATGATATCATGATAATCAAAATGTCAGTGTTACATCACCTTATCTACATTATGTTTACATTCTGCCATCTATAAAGACACCGTCTCTTTGTGGATAATACTTCCTTCAGTTTGTCAGAATGCTAGAGTTGCAACAAGTATGTATGCCATTGTACCGGCACTGAGTGTGTGTAATACTTTGATCACTGCAGGGCAGCTGTGTTTCTACATGCCTCCCCCGCATGTAGCTCATGGCAACTCTGGAGCTGGCAGCGATTTTGGTGTCTTTGTTCGTGGACACATCAGCGCTGTGGAAGTTTGTGTGTTGCAAAAGCTTTGAACAGTTCTTGGTTTCGTTACCAGAAGGCGACAGGCTTGTTAATTAATTTCTCACCGAGGTTAATGTCTCCAATTTCCTTCTTCTTCGGGCCCTTCCCAAAGCTCCTGTTGCGGGACCATGAGAAGAAGATGCCACGCTTCTTGTCGGCACTCTCATCTCGGCTGTCTTCGTTTAGCGACCTCCCTGACCTCTGCTTTCTGGCTTCCTGTGGGTTGAAAAACAAAAACAAAGATTCAACCTGCTATGTCAAACTAATGAGAAATGTCAACAATGTCTTACTTCAACGAAAAGTCCCTTTAGTGCGGTCAAAAAGCAACGGTGGCACCTTTTTCGGAGTGGAAAGTGTAGAGCGGTCAGAGCTGGCGCTGTGTTTTGAGGGCGCTGGACTGCAGGGGATCTGGTAGGGGTCCGGCAAGGGTCGGCCGTCCACCTCAGCACGCATGCACTCTTGGTAAAGGGAGGACTTGAGGAAGCGCGAGTAACTGTCGAACTTCATCAGGTTGAAGATCTGCGGAACGTGGAGGAAGAAGAGTGCCGTTTGTGAGTCAACAAACAGCAAAAGACGGGAAGAAGAAGGGGGGGGTTAGTGAAAGTGATGGATGTGTAAACGTCAAGATTAAAGCACGTAAGAAAAAAATGAAGATGGTGAGAATGACTAAATGATACAGCTGGACACAAGGGAGAAGAAACTACTAGTGTTACCATATGGTTACAGCTTATGTTATGACAGGTGTCTTAACAGTTGACAATTTATCATGTGCCGGCTGAAAATATACACATCTCTGACTACACGTCCATGTGTGTGTGTGTGTGTACAGTATGCGCTAGATCCTCTGTGGGTGTGTGCCAGTTTGTGTTTATGTCTCTGGTAAAGGCTCAGGGCCCTTTTGTAAACAAACCCAGATGGCCACTAAAAGAACCCAATATGTTGTGCAAAGTGACTAAAGGCTAAATGAGATTCAGCCCCCATTCTGCACACAGAATCCTTCCGATCGTAATAGAAGGTGTCTTGATCTTCGGTGTTGAGATGAGATGACGTCACTGCTGCTGCAGCGTTTCTGGTACCTGTAGCTGCTGCGTCTTGAACATTTCGGGCTGTGGGGAGGTGAGGACGTCGTCAGCCAGCTGGGCCTGGCTGTCGATGTTGACCGGCATGGTGGCCTTGCTGGACAGGAAGCTGTTGTAGATTTCGCCAGCTCTCTGGGACAGCTGCAGGCAGAGGTTTGACGATGCACAATATCAAGAACAACTGCGAAAAATGGCACTGCCGTGTGTTTTCTTGTCAAATCCTTTTATTGAGAACATACTCACAGCTGATTTAAGAGAAGAGGGCATTCAAAAAGTCCACTAAAGGTTTCTTTGTTCTTAATGTGGTACAGTGGTTAGTTTAAGTTCAAACCTCTACAAGGATTCAAATGACACAATTTGAGAGAGGGCTCATCTTAAAACTGATAGGAGAGGTCAAACATAGACTTTATCTTATCTCAAGTGGATATAAACCATTATGTTGGGAATCACTGCTGCAGCGACAAAGGATGAATGTTACATCATTTCCACCTCAGAGACTTTCCCCCTCTGGAACTAGAAGCTCTTTTAAGAACTATAATCAAGGTTTACACTTTACATAGCTTCACTGAAGATTTGCAAAAATGACGTGTCAAAAGAGCTTTCACTGAAATCACCAGGCTACTTTGTCTAATCCGGTGCGGTGAAAATGCAGACAACAGCAGGATAAAGGAACCTTTAAGTTCCTGGTGTTATGCGCTCCCCCCTGCTGGCTACGCTGTGCATGTTGTTGACACATGATGTCTCCTGTGTTCTCTTCGGTGTATAACTGTTAAGAGGACCAGAAACCTTTTCTCACTCTCTTTTCACCGTACAGTTTGAAGCAGCAGGTAGTCTGGAGACCGACTGATTTTGGCTTAGATGTGGTTGTTTCTTTCGTTGATTTCTGATGATACCTGTAGCAGTAGTTCTATTTCACAACTGTTTGGTTCATCTTTCTAAATGTATTTATTAGGATAGAGGGTTGGTGCCAAGCTCCAACAAGCCTTTGTGGGCTGGTCTGTGTAGCTTCCATTCCTCTGTTCATTTTGGCCGGCCTATCAGTCTTTTGTTTTGACGTTGAGCCAGTTGGTGGTTGGTCATTCAGTATTTGCTTTATAAATGCCATGTTGCTTTTTGACCGCTTTTGTAAAAGTCTTTCTGGGGGTCGCAGTACTGGGACTAAAGGTTCCAGGTACTTTGGGTGGAAATGCACATTTTTTTGATGGGAACTACACGCCGATTCTTTAGTCTTCGACAATCAGGAAGAAGCATAAACGTTACAACTGATTAAACACAGAGGCAACACACTGAACGACTGGAGTGCTGACAACAGACGACCCCGTAAATCCTGTTGTTTATATGCAGCGCAATTTGCATTAAAAAGGCCCAAAGAACAAGGGGAAAAAAGCAGAGTTCAGTTGAGATCCTGGGTGGAAGAGGGGTAAGGGACTGTATAGCCGAAAGAGGAAATTGGGATCGAATGAACTTGGTAAACAGGAAGCTAACTTCAGGTAAAGATGTTTATTTACAGGTATGTCTCCCTCAGGGGGCACACAGGTGAGGTCATAGGTTGCCCATTTCATTCAAAACAATCTAACATGTTTGGAAAAATCTGTGTGAATAGTACTAGCAGGAACTGAAGGCTTAAGATTAAACAATCACTGTATGATTTTAAAGCACCAAACAAAAGCTCTGACTTCATCTGTAGCTTCACACTGTGGACTTACCTGCTTTTTATCAGTTGCAGGGACATGACTGAAGTATTCACAGGCCTGCCAGAACAAGATATTCTCCTCACTGAATTCTTTCTTGAGAAACTCCTGTGAAGACACACAGCACCAGAGTTTTTCTATATGAATACAACCGGTGACTTTTTTCTGTTTTCTTTCAGGTGTTGTTGTTGCTGAGAGCCGGAGTGAGGAAAAAGAAATTATTGGGTGTAATGTTGTGAAAGAAGACTGGTGTAAGTGTGGGCGCGGGATAGTGTGGGCGAGTGCAGCTCTGATCAGTTCTGAGGGAAGGTGAGGAGCGAGGTGGATCTGGGACGCCAGAACTTAATGTTACAGTCTTCTGAAGGTGTTGTGGACTAAATTCAAAGACACATCTTTTATGTGGGAGGTATGGTGACATAAATGAGGTGCCTGTACTCACTAAGGTTGGACAGTGAGAACGGATTCTGAACTTGAAACTATCCCAGATCTATATTAAACAGGGACTTACAAAGAAGTGATGCAGCAAAATGTAATGATAGAAACTAATGCAATGCAAGAAGGACAAATGGCAAACATTTACTGGAGCATTGTATCAGACTGAAACACTTCAGATGCCCCTGATTGCACCCAATCATCAGCAAATGGAGGAGCGCGACAAAATGTATAACTTAAAAAGGTTTTCTTCGCATAAATGTTGGCTTCCTTTCATACGTGAATCAAAACAAGAGTTCAAAAAGGGGGAACAAAATATATACACAGCACAGAGACACACTTTTGCACTTTTGGTAAAGCCTGTCCACAAAACACTTCTGGAGCTTAACAGCAGAACAGTGTTGCAGCGTTCTCCTAAGAACTAAATTAGATGGGGACTAAAAGACTAAAAAGAAATATATAAAATGGCTCCATACAATAATTTTAACAAACAATTTTATCAAAGTGAGAAACTTTCAATTCCTTTCTTACCGAGAAGTAGCGCACACCCACTGGATCCTGGAGGAGACGCTCGAAGCAGCCGGCCCAGCTGGCCACGCGCTGCTCCGGGAACCCTCGGTGGCTGCCTGCTCCTGGAAGACTGCCATTACTGTTCAGGCTGCTCTGGCTGCAGCATCCCTGCAACTGGACTCCGCTGTAGTCTGCAGGACGGGAGAGCGAAATACAAAGGTTAGAGGACTCTAATGTCATTGAGGGCTAATTCCTGCCAGAGGGAATGTTGGAGCCACTCTTCTTTTTTTTTTTAAGCATTTTGTGTTTACAACCTTTAGACATTTTTGAGACCCATGAAGGAGAACAGATCTTACAAAAAAAAAATGTTTTCCTTGACCGTCCTCAAAAACAAAACAAAACACACAAGTATGGATCAATATTGGATTTGGGTTCTAGTGCTAATTTAGCTAAATGTCAACTAGTACACCTAATACTGTCCCTAAAATCTCCTTAAGAACACACTTTGGCTTACGGAGATTGCAGGAAAAGAGAGACAAATAATGTGCCTGCAGTGTAATAAAAGTCTTGATCCGGTTGGAATTAAAAGAGGGAAGAACTTGTCATCTACACACAACGGGGAGCCCAAAGGTGCCTTTCAACGGCACCAAACATAATTACAAAAGAAAATAGATTAGACTACAAGCTAAATGTCAGGGGATTGGGGAAAGCTACACCTCTCACCAGCGAATGCTACACAATAAGTGAATGTCAAAGTTCAAAAACATGTTATGAGGGAAGTGTGGAGCGCGGAGCTAACAGGTCTGATTGAAACGGCAGATGTCACTCGGTCGGTAGGAGAGGAGCAAAGGGGGGGTGGCAAGAAGAGGGAGCACAATAAAAGGAGAAAGAAAAGGAGGAGACATGGCTGATTAAAGGGACACAAAGAGGGAGCAGGGAGAGTGTGGGTGAGGAGCCAGGGACTAAAAGTGGGGGCTGCAGCCTGCACGGTACCTGCTATCATGGCAGCAGATGGCCACTTTAGAGCTGGGGCAGCGCGCACAGTGAAAAAAAAAAAAAAAACATAAAACAAAAGGGGTCACAGCGGGGATTTGTTACGCATACTGTATATAGTGCAACGTCAACTGGTTGGCATGGGCAACTTCTATTAGAGGAACAGCTCACCCAAAAATGAAAAATGAGTCATTATCTACTCCACCCAAACACATGGAAAGTCAGCTGGAGTGTCGTGGACTACAAAAAACATTTTCCTTTTCCATTACCTTGCACTCAATGAGCTTGAAGGAGCCAATTTCATTTCTATTTTTTGTTTTAAAACGAGTCCTCATCTACTTCGGTTATTTGGGAGAAGCTCCAGAAATGTTCTGAGGACTAGGAAACTTCACCTGACTTTCCATCCGCATAAGGGTGAGGAGAACATTTTGAATTTTGGGTGAGCTTTTCCTTTAAAAGAGCCTCTCTGCTGTTCGAGCACAGAAATGTCAGCTGGATCAGGTGCAGTATATTTTCATCTTGCCTAGACGCCTGCACAAGAAGTAAGGCAAATCTGAAAATACATGTAGTTCGACTGTGGCATTGTGAAATAGAAGTGCTGTAAATAGCCGTATAGTTAGGTCAGATAACGACTAAGCTGGCCTTTATATGACCTTTTAAATTCAACAATATGTCCTGTTTTCTTAGCAATTACTGCTACTGAATCATTAAAACTATACAGGCTTCACGTTGAGGATGGCATTCTGAGAGTTCGTCTTCTTCACAATCAAAACAAGTGACCAGTCTGCCCCGTGTCACTGAAAGTCGCCGTCTAAACTTCGCTGACGAGCCACTTGTTTGGACTTGGTTTAATGTATTAGGACTGAGGCTTTGGGATCTGTGTTTACCACATTGTGAGCCGCTCGGTTAATGAGATGGCTTTAGAAAGCAAACAGCCGAGCATGTCTGATCCACATCCACTGTGAAAAGGAGCGGAGCTGCACTCCCCCGCCGCAGCCTCGGTCAGCCTGTTAGCAAATGTTATTAAAACTGCTATGAAAGGGGAGACCAGACAGCAAGCACGCTAGCCCCAACCGTAACCCAAAACACGCTCGACAAACATCCTTTGTTAATGAGGCATGCTGCCTGCAGTGAATACATCATCCTCGCTAAGTCTTTTTATTAGAGCGTTTTATTAGGCAGCTACAAAGCTCTGTGTTGAGTGTGGAGTAGAAAATGGGGAATAAAATTTGCAGATGGTGAAAAAGCCGGACTGAGCACTGCGAGCTGGACTAGATCAAAACGTTTCACCGTGTAAGTAAAAAGGGATCATTAAGACAAAGCTGTGAAGGGTTGTGATTTAATTCAGTTTTAAGCCTCACACAGCTGGTGTTCTTTTATACATCACATATCAGAAGCTCAGGTTCAGACTTTCAGAGAATTAGTTGAGTGTAGTTTCAGTAAAAAAAACATGAATGGTACTCACCACCATCTGAAGAAGCAGCAGACTGAAAGAGAACAAAGAGAGACATGAGTGAGAGGCTGCCCTCATGACCTCCTGTGTTGAAACAAGAGACTGAAGACGGCGCTGATAGCAGTGTCTCTTCAGGCATCCCACTGGTCGCTCTGAGGTGTGTGTGTGTCTTTGTGTGGGAGTGTGTGCTACTGGGAAAGGGTTGGATCTTGAGTCCTCACATAGGACCATTAATTTGTAGGTGGGTGGACCCCTGGCCTCTACCACACACAGCTGTTCACACCTCCACAGCAGGACCCACCCCTCATTTTATATGACCCTGGCAGGCCTGAGTGTGTGCATTCCTGCTAACTGCAGTCACAAAGATCAGAGCTCATCCTGGTGGAGGCCATCACGGGCCATAATGCTCCTCTTTTCACTTGTTAATTCAGGTAAAGTGGTTTATGCGTGCGCTGATGACCCTGGATAAAAGGCAAACGGCACAAACACCCCCAGTGGGAATGGACATTTAGGCCCAAGTTGCAAGAAACACGAACACACGCATGTGTTCCGCCATTGTTGTTGTTGTTATGAGACGTCGCGGGATTCGGGCGATGACGCCATCGTTTCGGAAAGTACGCGGATTCGCTGTCCACACGAGAACGGGAGTGCGTTTTCATGCGCTGCGTTACCAGGATCCATGTGGACGGTCGTCCAAAACGATGCAATAAATGTGTGTTTACAGTACAGAGCGTTTTCGTCTGGACGGCCTCTTAATGTGCCCACTTTCCTTGATTGAGATTAACGGTGGACTATGTAGTTTTGGTGAAAACCTTTTATTCAGGAGACAAAAATCTTCACAGACTGAATTTTTATGCCATGACTGAATAAATAAATTGACCTTGAACACGATTTCCTTCTGTTGTACTTTGTTTATATGTGGCGGACCCTGCCACCTTTCTAGCTTCAAAGAGTGTTCTGGGGACCTTATTCCCTCTCAGAACAGCTTGATTAATCACTGATGGAAATAATGAATCTCTGAGTTTGTATTATTGCCTCGTTAATATTCCAAACATAAAAATTCTGAGTTTGAATTTCGTGTCCAAAACAACCAAGTGCCCCTCCAATTACAACCATGGGATAATGCTAATCAAACACCTCACGTGACTGATCTCATGACGGATCAACCAATATTTGCCTGCCAATACTTTCATTTGAAGTAACCGTCTCAGCATTGGGCTCCTGTAAAAATCCATCAGCGTAATTTTGGAGAGGCTAATGAAGAGAGATTTAGAAGCCCAAACTGTATCGTAAAATTATATTTAAACGCAGGGGAGGATATGAGAGGCGCATCTTCGGGCTTGGTCCAAGAACACTTGGATCCTCCAACGCACCGATTTTTCATCTGAAAAGGGGAGACTATTTCCAGAAGAGTGTTTTCTGAGCTGCCACTTCAAAGTGTGAACATTCAAGGCTGATAATACGTCGACACAAGGCTCTTATTGCCAGGCTGGTGCCTCGGTGTGAGCAGTACACAGTTTGTGCTTCAGCGGAATTGCATAATAGTACACAATATTATACAACAACGGAGATTTATGAAAACTGAATCAGGATGTGGTTTCACTTCCCGTCTCATTTCTAATTAACAGTTTCCAACTCAATCAATCAGTCATAGAACAAGCCCAGACATGTTGTGGACCTGCCCATTCTTTGTAGGTTCTGTTGACACTGCTGGCCGTCTGAAGGCAGGGGAACGTAACCGCGGTCATGTGCGCTGACGTGACGCTGCGTTCCATTTCAGGAGTGACCACATGTAAAAGTTCAATCAGACACAGACCGCGAAACCCACTAATTGTCTGTCACAGCCTCTTTACAACTCTGCTCCTGCTGCCGAGTCCAACCCCACATAGTCAACACCCAGAAGCCAGCCCCTCTGTGGTGGTTAGCATGTGTACAGTAATCATGGGTGGGTCAGTACGAGGAGGTCCAACATGAAGTCGAAACAGAGGAGATAGAAAAGAGAGAACACCCACTCCATCTGTCTGTCCTTTTGGGTCTAAAAGCGGCAAAACCTCAAACCTTAAATATATGCAGTGTTATGACTGTGGTTCACTTTAAGGCAAGTCAGACATCACACAATGTGACGTCAATTTGGGTTCTGGACGAACAAAAGGTCCGCTGGCTCAAACTTTGGTGTGTTGTACTATCCCCACTTTTTAAAGGGGCACTACGTAACCCTCAGAATTATAATATTTACAAAATGAATGAGCTCCAAAATATTTTTTTCCATAACTGAATAAACCAGCTGTTCTCAGAGGAAAATAAGGTCCCCAGAACACTGTTTGAAGCGAGAAAGGTGGCAGGGTCTGCCACATATAAACAAAGTAAAACAGTATGAAATTCTTTTGACCTTTATAAACAAACTTTGTTTTTGTGACTGAAGAAACTGAATAAACAAAACGATCTCAGTTTGTCTTGGCATGAAAAAAAGCAGTTAAAGATCAGTCGTAGTGCACCTTTAAACCTTTGTGTGGAGCTTTTACTTCTGAAGTGACACATGTGATCGACATCCACTTCCTCTGAGAGTGAAGCTTATTCACACACATGTGATAAGAGTGGGAGTATTCCAATAGATAATAATGACTGTCGTCTTGACACACACAGTAGATGTAATATCTTATAAACCGTCCGTGTGTTAGCGGGGAATTAGGTTGATGACAAATACTTTATCAGTTTCGACACAATTTAACAAATTTTACGCAATAAAAGATTCTTTCTTTGCTGTTGGTTGATTTGGTTGGTTGGTTAAAAAAAAAAAATGGTTTTAGTGATTTATTTTTTTGTTGTTGCATTGACTGAGTATTTGTACCATGACAAACTGAATAAACAAACTGACCTAAAAGGAAAATACAGTGTCAGAATGTTTGACTTTAAATTATATGTGGCAGACCCTGCCACCTCTCTAGCTTCAAAAAGTGTTCTGGGGACCTTATTTTCCTCTGAGAGCAGCTTGTTTATCAGTTATGGAAAAAATTTACATTTGTATTATAGTTTGTATTACAATATCATTAATATTGTAAATATTAAAATTTTGAGATTGAGTTTCTGCTTTAAAAATACTTTCTGGTTTCCTCCTCTATGACACTGAACTCAATATTATGGGGCTGTAGACTAAACAACATTTGGAGATGACATTGTTGTTCAAGAAACAACTGATTTTTTTTTTTTTTCTTTACAATTTTCTGACATTTTATGGACACCAACATCAACATTCAATCGATTCATTAAGAAAATAGTCTAAAGAAAAAAAACATTGTTATTTGAGACCCTGATTTTAAAGCATTGCTGATTAATAATCAGTAGGTCAGCTACATTCATCAGTTATCCCTTCAGCACACTAGTCACACTTAAAAAAAAAGTTGACCAGGTAGAGCTGAAGAGGCTGGTGTGTGTATATTTGTTGGAATGAGGCTGCAGGGGTTAGACCACACACACCACTGCGTCTTTCTCACTATTGCTTCCTCGCCCTCAACTCCACTACAATAAGGCCAAAGTGAAGACCCAGGCATACCGTCACCTCTTGTCCACACACTCCCTTCCTCTGCTGACACCTCTGGTGAGGAGCCAGTACACCGTGGGTGGCTCTGCAGCGTTACAGGCCGTCTTTGATCCTTTTCATACAAGGCTGAATTGCAGAGATCCCATTTCCCAGCTGGAGACCCTCTGAAAGCCGTGTCCACGTTGAGGTTGTTATCAACCAAATGGACAAAATCACAATTCAAGTCACAGCAAGTACCCTGGCTCCAGACGTAGAGCAGGATTTGGCTCTCTGGTTGGAAAGAGCTCCTCCAGCTTTACTGTGGTACAGCCCCCACGCCATACAGTCTGGCATCCCGAGACACCACATGCTGGAGGAACGTAGATGAGCACACCAAGACAGATTTATGTGTATGATCTGAAGTGAGCCACCACAACAAAAACACACTTTTAGCAGTGTTAAATCAGTTGAAGGATAAACAGCACTCACACATTAACACTTCTCACTGAGTGTATTTCACATCTTCTAATAAGTGATTTCTTTTATCTTTTGGGCTTGTTTAGGCATGTCACTTCCTTCAAAAGCTGGGTTGAGACGTTCACTTCACCACAGTCAGATAAAAAAGCCTCTTCTAAACTTTTACACAAGTCAAGGCTGATTCTAGCACCCCGCAAACAAACAACCACGAGTCGCCGCCGCGTCAAACAGCTGTTCTGAATGGGAGAGCGTCAAAGAGTGAGATTAATGAGAAAAACAGCTGACTGAACAAAAGGAGTCTCCCGGCTTCACGCAGCAGAGGAAGAGGAGACTCGCTCGGCAAACCACAGTTTACTTACAGTGTTGAAGTTCCAGGTCCGCTTGAAGGAAAGTCTCTTTTTGAGACTCATTGTTCCCTAGTCTGCTCCACCAGCAGCACACAGACAGATTGTGTGTGTGTGTGTGTGTGAGAACGCATACCTGAACATTCCCCACCCAAAACTCTGCAAACCATGTCTGTACAAGTCGGAGAGCGAGGGAGAGAAAGGGAGGGAGAGAGAGAGAGAGAGAGAGAGAGAGGAAGAAATCTGACAAGGTACTGGACAGAGAGAGAGAAGAGGAGGAGGAGGAGGAGGAGGGTGAAGCGCAGGAAAGCAAGACTTCCTTACTCCGCAGCTGTTGCTATGGCAACCCGCCCGACAATACATACAGCCTCTGCCACAGTGGCATGAAGGAATCAGATGATTTAACCCCCCTTTATTCCCCTCACAAAAACACACTCGCCATGTCAAAACCACATTGGCCTTTCCCTCTGGTTTTGTTTCCAGTCGGGGCACTCTCTCTTCACTTGACAGAGCGAAGAAATACTCAGTCAGTTTAAATTGAAACCAGATGAATTTTGCCTAATCTAAATAAAAGTTTGGTAGCCCACGAGTTGAACTCCGAGCCTCATTCTCTGCTGTCACAGAGCGCCATTCTTACGCCCCCAAACGATAATAATTCTATCAAGTGGTGTTTTCTGCTAGCAATTTAGCTCATGTACCAGAAAAAGAAAATAGTTTTTTGTTCTGGCATGGCTCCCCGTCTCCGCCGCAGCACAGTGCCTCCACATTTCTGGCAGATCTCTACAATCAGCGACTTGTTTCTGGACCAGCTATTATTCTTAAAGCACGGGTGGCTCTTTCTGAGGTTTTCCCGTACCATTCTTTGGACTTCATTTTGCTGTAAATAATCGATGAGACGCAGTGATTTTTAACAGCCTGGTTTTCATGGTAGACCTCCCGCGTTTAATTAGATTTCTACACGGTCTACCACTTTGGAAATTGGATGTCTGTCATATGTTGCACGGCTGTTTTGATGGTGCGATCACAGATGACATCTCAACCCCGTCAGGAAGGCTGTGTGTTCATGGACAAGGCCACCGTATGCTTCAAACACACCAGGTTGTACAATCTGACTAATGGTAGTTTATTGTACAAATTAAAATGTATAATAAAGAAATACATTGTTAAAGTTTTATTTACATTATGTTTTCTAATTTTTCCCAACTTCCTTCTTTACTCTCTGACGAATCATCTTGTGTTTCCCATGTTTTCCCAGAAGTTACAGTGACGGGCGACAAACGTAACCTTGAGCAAAACTGCAGATTTTCCTGGGTTTGCACATTGTTCGACACATTGGAATAATGTAAGTGCAGCTGGATTCCTGAGATCACAGGTATGTAATCTCGCAAACCCATCTTGCCGGGCTTCAAGCTATATGCTTTTGTTCAGTCAAAATATTATTGGACCAATCAGCGCGCTTTGAGGAAATAGAGGCAGCAACAGGTGTAGTTAAGATGTGATGACCGTGAGAAGCGACTGCTAGCTTGTAAACAATGGCTGCCCCCGAAGAGGTTAGCGTGGATGCTGCCATAGCAGCAGTTTTATCAGAACTAGACATTTCTTCATTAAAAGTAGAGGAAAGAACCGCACTGAAGGCTTTCCTCCTGCTCCTGACTGGCTTCAGTAGGAGATTAATTTAGCAATTGGCACAAAATATATCATAGAAAACTCTGCTCGTTTTTAAAAACATATTATATCTTGAAAAAAAAGTAGAGTAAAAGAAGTAGACATTTTGAATACTTTCCTACCTCTGCACACGCAACTTTTTACTTTGTAAAGTCAGCAGGATTGACAAAGTGCAGATTTTAGGAAGTTACTTAGAGTGTGGGAGACAGCCCACATTTCCCAAATCTGACGCCAGAAAAGGGGTTTCAAGTTTCATGTCACTGTTAAATACGACCCAGAAAGTCAAGCTTAAGTACCATGTCCATTAGATTTAACATTTATCAGACACTAAAACGTACTGCACCCCTTACACCTCTGTCTTTATCTTTTAAGTTGTGACGATCTACTTGGTGATTGCGTCACAAAGCAATCAATCAGGAATGTGCGCTGATTAACTTACACAGTGTCATCCAATGTCGCAGTTTGACGTCTATCAGCGCACATGTTGCAATGTCCCTTCTATGGCACATTTAACGACATCGCGCAATGAAGATAATTACATACTTCATGCTATAATGACTGCTACACAGAAAGACAGAATGTTCATATGGTTTATGTGCGGATAAAATCAGCCGTGCAGTAATTAGAAGCTATTCATGGTGCTAATCTGAGTCAACCATAACCGTGGTCCTAGAACACATTGAACAAAACAGTCTAGTTCTGCCCTTCAGGTCTAATGTTACCCTTTGACCTCCCTGAGGCGGAGTGCTCACTGGAGCCAGGTGAGCACATCTATATGCACAGCAAAAGCATGTTGGAACTTCTCAAAGCAAAATGCCTTCAGGAGAAGCATTTTTCTATAGCTCTTATTTTAGTGCTGCTAACTGAAGAAACAGCTGCCACAAAGTGAAGAGTTTTCACATTAGCTCCGAGCCACCGTTCGGTTTAATCAATCTGTGAAACATTTCTAGACAGGCTTCAGAGCGACAATGAGCACTGCTTGTCACAAGCACTCGCTAATTGCATTTCAAGTTCACCACCAGGCAATCTTGACCAAGGACGGAAAATAATCTTGGTCTTCTATCTGCCGCAGATGACAAGCCATTCCCTGAAAATAACATCGAGAGAGAGCCTCGCAAGGAGGCAACTTCCTTTTGAGGGAGAAAGGGCGAGGGTGCGGTGACTGATAAGATGGAAGAGACATTTCTTTACCAACAAAGCAAGGAGAGTAGAGGAGAGACAGGGAGACACATTGATTTAGGGAAGTATGAAACTCTGCTGACAATATCTAGATAAAGACATTGTAGACAGACAAGCGTGAGTTTGGATAAGCAGCGAGATCCAGTGTTTTTACGGTGGGAAATCTTGTTTGTCACAGCAAATCTGCCAGACAGTCTATCACATTTGCAAGGATCTGATGAGGTCAGCATGCTTATGTGATGCTAGGGGGCCAGGAATGGTAAACAACATGAACACAATTAGTGTCCCTTTAGATTTCCTATCTGCATTGTGTCTATAGATCAAGGGCTGTGAAACTGTGAAACAAATATAGCACGTTATTATACATGACTCAAGGTCATGCTCTGTTGAGAAATCCTATTTTTATCAAGGGTGCCTCAGGAATGATGCCAGTGGTGTGATTCTACTTCTCAAATGATCTAAATGAGTTTCACATGCTCTTGATCTGAAGAAAACTTGACATTTTATTTTGTACCGGAAAATGGTGAAAGCAGAAGGCATGTGATTTGGGCAACAAACCCAATCAATACAATACCCAAGTCTTTCTGGGTTTTACGTTTAGAAAAAATAAAAAATAAAATAATGCCGCTTGCAGCTAATTTGGCAGTTCACTGTGTCAGCAGTCACTGGATTGTTCCTAGAACATCATAATTAACGTTCTTCCAGGACCATCACTGAAATAACCTAATAACTTTCATATAAAATCATGCTGTTGTGATGTCATAGCTTTGAGACTCATCTTGCTGGAACATCAAAGTTAATGTTGTTCCAGAACCATCATTGTTACTGAACAGTTTTCTGTCGCCGTTTGGTTCGGCTAGGGAACTAAAATACTTGGTTAGGTTTGGGGAACTAGAATACTTGGTTAGGTTTTGGAAAATATTTCTTGGGTTAAAACAGACCTTTTTCACAACATTAAACTTGTTTGAAACGATAACTTCTACCATGTATGTATTTGTCCACCCTTTCCAGCAAGTCGCTATGGTGTGACATTAAAAAAAAGATATTGATCAGTTTGAATGATGGCTCTGGAGCAACATTAATCATGATGCTCCAGGGGCAACACCAGCATGCTGATCAGATTGTGTGTATCAAAATAGTTCTAGTTCAGAAGCTACATTTCACCAAACAATGCTTCAGCCAAGCGAGTTATTGCCATAGGCTCAATATCTTGCCCAACTAGCACAGGTATTTAGTTGTTTACAATAAAAGCTCATGTTTACTTAAAAAAACAACTCATTTTTTAAATCAATTT
>OMLP01009872.1:14481-34327 GCA_900302685.1 Spondyliosoma cantharus | reverse complement strand
TTTTTAAATCAATTTTCCCAAGTCTATTCAGATTTAGATTCAGATTCAGAATACTTTATTGATCCCCGGGGGGAAATTGCTTTAGTTCCAATGCCCGTGCAAATTACAAATAGACAATGAATGAAATAAAATAAAATAAAATCTTAAAGTAGACAATAAAATAAAAATAAATAATAAAATAGTAAAGTAGACAATCTCTGGAAATATGTACAATATACAATGAAATGGGTGTAGCATTAAAAATGAAATGAGAATGAGTAGCTATATTTGTTTGTTTTGTTTTATAAATTAGCGTTCAACATATTAGCATGCTATCCTTGCAAACAGATGCAACTGCCATCATCCTGAATCAGTTGTAATTCAATCATGCTGATCTGAAGCGATTCATCTAAAAATGACTACAACACAATTATTCAACAAACATTTAAAGCTCTTCAATGCCAGAGAGGTCAGTGTCTGGCCCTCGGACCTGAGCCATGAGTCCAGATTTGCGCTGAGGTGTCTTTTAGGTGTAATGCCCTGAACTAACAAATGGGCTGGTCTCATCACCAAAATGTCTTTAAAGACACGAGTAATTTGTATGCAAACTCAGGCCATCGTCACAACGCGCTTCATCTCTTAATCCTCCTGATCGCCAGTAATCTACTGCCTGTTCTCTAACTCTAGCCGGTTAGCCACAGCAGATGGGTATGGCTCTGCTACTTTCTGGATTACAGGAGCATTACAATGATTTGCTGAGTGCTGCCCGTGTGTGTGTGTGTTAACCACTTAATGCTGATAAAAAAAAAAGGTGACAGGGAGTACCAGCATTCCTCTGACTGTAGGTGTTTACCTTTTTCTCTTTGCTGCCCTACTTCTTGCTAGGTAAGGAACGTGTCACCTTATCCAATATCAGATTTTCTTTCCCCACCTAAAATAACACTGTCAATTCTGATCTTGATGTTAACTCTGCCCGAACCTGTACAGATATGCAATCAGACAGCCTGACAACATTGCCTGAACTCACTTTGTTTTGTTGGAGCAATAAAAAGGAATCGTGGCATGTCACAAGTGGGCAGGTTGGATACAAAACAACCAACAAATTAAACACATTGGATTTACAAGGCGCAGCTGGACTCTGCAAAAATAGAATAACTTCAGAGAGGGAAACAAGTCCTAGCGACCACGACCCCTCCCATCTCCATTTATTATCATAGAGAAAGGGCTGCGCTCACATGAGCCTGGAGGGCTTGAGGTGGGTAAAACCACATAAGATGCCACCACACCCTGTTGCTGCTCTCTTTCTCTTCCATAAAAAACACCAGAAATGGACTTTCCAACCTGAAACCTGACACCTATAATTAGCCCATTGAGTCCCCCCCTGGTTTTCCACCAAAACTAAGTTGCACGAAAGCTTAGTGTACTGTAGTGTTTTGAAAAGTCTGGGCGCCTGGGTACATTTGTTGTGTGATGATAAGGCCATGCATGATATGAATGAATATCTGCCTCCGGGAAGTAGTAAGGGCTATATGTTGACATGACAAGGATTTGGATATTTGTTTACTTCCTGTGTAAGTCCTACTGACCTTACACCCTACTGTCTAATCCTTTTGGTCACGCTTGGAACCTGAGCTGGTTGACTGAAACTGGGAAAGGAGTGAAGTTTGGCTTAGCGTTATCCCTCCAGGCTTGGTGCGATAGGATGGCATTTTGTCTTTATGGGTGTTTGAGCATAGTCATGAACTAGTCACCCTGCTAAAGTGGCAAAAAATGCAGAAATACATATATTTGACTAGCGTGTAAACCTTGTTCTACACACAAAATAAATCTGCTTCCTTTCATAGAGCCACTTATTTGTTTCTGTCACTTAATACAATGGTTAGTCGATAAATCCATCAAAAGAAAATTTAATCTCAAACTAATTCTTTCAGTCATTTTCAAGCAAAAAGGTCAAACATTTGCTGGTCTCAGCTTCCCAAATGTGAGAATTTGAAGGTTTTATTTGTCATTTATAATAGTTAATGAAGCATCTTCAGGTTTTTTGAGAATTGGTTAGACAAAAGAAGCAATTTGAAAGTAGAACTTTTCAATTTTTTTGCCATTAATCGTAAAATAATTGGCAGATTAATCAATGATGTAAATAGTCATTAAAAAGCCATCAAAGCCCTGCTGTCCTGGTCAACTATTGGTTTAAGGTCCAGTGTGTAAAATTTTGTGAAATCTAGCAGTGTGATTGCAGTATGCGACCAACTGAATACCCCTCATCTCATCCTTCCCTACAGTGGCCCGCTAAAAACACGAAAGGCCCTCTCTAGAGCAAGTGTGGGTTTGTCCATTCTAGGCTGCTGTAGAAACATGGCAGTGCGACAGAGTGGTGAGGACCTGCTCCATCTGTAGTTATAAGGGAGTCATACTGAGGTCAGGAAAACACAACAATCCTTAGTTCCAGGTGGTTAGGCACTACTGAAAACATAATTAAGAATATTATATTACATTTCTGCCCTTTTAAAGCCTACAAATTGGACCTGTGTATTTCTTAATATAATCTTCTTGCACTACTTAATTAGTATTTCAAAGCAACCTTTTTATCTACTGCCTTAAGAAATAACATGACACAAGCTTCAAAACATCAGCAATATGCGCCATTTCCCTCAACCTAAAGCAACAAGGCTATGTAATAACTAGGCTATAAAAACAGATACATTTTTCCTATTTCCTTATGATGACCACGGGATGAAGATATTATAGAAAGTCAGTGTTTAAACCGCTGAAGCAGCGCCCCAAGCCAATATCGCAGGGAGAATAACTTGGCCGCCCCAAAAATCCATGTTTATGACTTCCACAGTGAGAAGTAGACAAGACCTTGGCCTGGTTCTGCAGCGTCTTGCATCAACACAAGGTCAAAAAGATACCAACTACATTCACTTTCCAAACCTCCCTGCGACTCCTCTCCAGCTCAAACAAGACAAGCTTGTCTTGCTCAATGCCTCAAAGCGGTGAGGCAAACGCTCCCTGGCGTCGTCTGAGCTACAGGTGTGAGGTAAACAGTTGAACACGACGAGCAGCCCACTTTATCCCAGACATGTCTTAACTGTTACCAGGAGGTGATAAAAGACTCTGGCTGTTCTTACACGGTTCGGTGTTGAGTAACCTCCACACCCTTGTCAGTAGATTCCCTTCCAGTGAAGCAGAGATTTTTAATAATAGTATGATGGAGGAAGGTAAACAGTGTGTGGGGAATGAATCACATCCACAGACGTCTTGGTTCAGAGCAGGTCTTCGTCTTCCATAGTGAATCATAAGGGGACGATGAAGAGCTCTGTGTGGTTAACTCAAAAAGTATATCATAATCCTGAATGTCGATAGATGATGTCATTGCGTTGGTGTGACTGCAGCCAAGGGTGCATCTCCGTCCAACGGGTATTTTCCGTGGTTACAGTTTGGTCAAACAGCAAACTCAGCAACCACAGCCACATCTGGTCATTTGGATATTGGCTGTTGCATATTCATACTCCGAGCAGCTGGACAGTTAAATAACTTCTACTCGAGTTTTTTGTTGTGTTAATGTACTGTTTTTCCAGTCGGTGGGTTTGGAGAGAGCAGTCTAAGTAATTGCACTGAAACCTCTTGTGGGAGAAGCAAGGAAGAAGAGGAATCATAGTGGAGACATTTAGAAAATGTCAGGCTGTTTAGTCTTTTGCATCCTGTAATGCTAGCCTAAGGACACATTTCGTGAGCGCAACTGTCCACCCACACTCCAGAAAGCTGGCCATGTGATGTCAGCGAGATAAAAGTGCTTCGCGTTCTCCTCCCTCTGCTGCTAATCCCCAGGAACACACCATTCCTGCTCATCTTCTCAAGTCATAATACCCTAATTTAATCTAATTTTAGCCACTGTTATATTATTAATAATAACCAGAACTTGGCAGTGCAAACAGGCTATAGTGTATGTCCGACAATATGCTGGATGAGCCACAAAGATTACGCAGTAGTCATGCGGCACCAAAAGAAAAAATGTATTTTGGTGAATCAGAGAGGGGACATGCCTGCACAAAGCCAAAAGAGGCTAGGCAAAACCACAGGCAACCATTTCAAGTTCAAACTTAACTGCGGCTATAACACACACCTAAAACATACAACCCCACTGAGCATTCACTGAGCATTTAATTCTATCTGACAACAAAAACCTCCGATCTCGCCTTCCCTCACGCCAAATCCAACTTCTCCCAGTGCCACCAATTGATTCCGAAAAAGGGTCACTTCTCAGGGCGAGCGCAGTGCAACAGAGCGCACTTCATTCAAAGGCCAAAAGCGATCCTTGATGTGCAATTTACAAGAATAATCTTCACAAAACCCTTTTAGTGGCACGTCTAATTTAAAGTCAGCGTGCATCCTGATATAGATACTGGACCACATTTTGCTGTATACAGCGGCGCAGTGTGTGTCATACAGCACATGAGAGTTCAGCTGGCACTGGTCAAAACATTCCTCTGACAGACCACACAAGCTAACCACTGTAAGGCTTACAACAGGAGCCACAAAGAGCCCAAAGAAGGAAAAGTAACGGTGTCAGGGGAGATAGAGTGAAAGATGAGGATGGCATCGCCAAACAGCAGAGAAGTGCGGGCAGACAAAATAATGAAGACTCCAGAATTTCATGACTTACAGAGTTGAGGGTTAAAGTTTGCTCCATGTATGGCGCCGTGGGTTTTGGCTCGTCTTCAGCGCTGCTCCACACGCCTGGTGTGCGTAAGCGAGTCCATCCGCTGGAGCTCCGCGGTGCCTGTGCGAGTCGCCGTTTGCAGTGCGGGGAGATGTGGGCTCAACAGGAGGAGAGCGTGCAGGAGAGCCGAAAATCCTGACAGCTACTGGGAGTTCAAAAGCTCCCTCTCTCTTCCTCTGCTGCCGGTTCCTCTCTCTCCCTCCCTCTCCCTCTCTCTCTCTCTCTCTCTCTCTCTCTCTGTCTCTGTCTCTGTCTCTCCCTTTGCTGTAAATTCCTCCTCTTTCCCTCTCTGTTCACCTCCCTCCCTGTCTGTGTCTTCATGCCTTCTCTTGGTTTCTACTACGCCCACAGGATAGATCTATTACCCACAGGCGTGCAAACAAGAGCTACTAAATGTCTCCACACCTAACAGGAGCGGAGAAACTTTACACTCACGGAGGAAAGGAGGTGCCCTGAATTGCCCAGCAGGCACCTATGGAGTATGTTTGAATAAAACAATGTGCACTATTAACTGACAGCTCAAATTAGCAGATATTTTCACATGCAGCAACACCTCAGAAGACAGATTCAGTGAGAACACCGGGGTAGCAGCCTGCTAATGATGCGACCACCATTGCAAAGTTGAACACACTGTCATCTGGAGCGCAAAGCAGCTGCTAGGAGGTAGTAAGGAGGAGTGTGTGACGAGCCAGAGATCATAGTGGCGGAGCAGAGCGTTGGGATTGTGGGGGCATTTGCGGCAGGGCTCTGACGAGCTCTTTATGGAAATAAGACATGGAGATACAAAGCAGCACATTTTTCGACATGCCCAAACACAAGGGGATCTGACGACAAAAGCGCAGCATGCATCAAAACACTCTTCATCGCAAGATATAGGGGGAAACGAATCAGCGCAAACACAAGCAAGGAATTTTACAGTAGTTTCTCCCTCACACAGGAACGCATCAAAAAGCTAAATATTATATTTATGCTGTTCCGACTCAGTGCGTGGGCTGCAAAAGCTAGGTGTCAGAGCCTTTTGTAATGTGAAGAAAAATAACAAGCGTTCGCTCATTCCTGTGCTGGCCACTGTGACGCACACCGCCGGCCATGGAAAGAGCAACACGGCCACACATGTCCTAAGGGTTCTGCGCTCGTCCACGACATGCAGCGAGGCCACAAACAGG
Source organism: Spondyliosoma cantharus (assembly GCA_900302685.1). NCBI lineage: Eukaryota > Metazoa > Chordata > Actinopteri > Spariformes > Sparidae > Spondyliosoma > Spondyliosoma cantharus. The sequence goes on along the minus strand of OMLP01009872.1, from coordinate 28,459 downwards.
GGCTATCCGCAGGGGTCTGATGATGGTGAACTCCAAAATAGTCTCACGGTGTCCTTGTGAGTCCAGATGCATGCGCTGACTGAGAGCTTATCACGTATTTCTGCAGAACTCGCCGTGAGAACGGTGCCTCAGAACATCCTTCACAACAATATACAAGCGAGAAACCAAATACTTCAAACCCTTGAGCTAATGCCTGCAACACTTGAATAGCAGCGAGTCACTTAAGGTCAACAGTTAAGTGCTGTTCATAGGTATTATAGGTTGACCATTATTGTTGGTTATCTCTGAGTAGCCTTTCACTAGAGAAAAGACATTTTCAAGCTTTACTCTGTAGTCCGTCTCCCCTGACAGACTGGACTGCTTCCAACCAGACACATGGAGTTCTCTAAATCTTTTGCTATAGCAGTGTTTCTCAAAACTTTTTTTTTTTTTTTTTTTTTTTTGCTTCATACTTTGTTCATTGTTTCCTTAAAGCAATGAAAAATCAAGTGATAATTACAAGCATCTGATATCATATCAGAAATTACATAAAAATATTATGGAAGGGATATTCAACCCATGGACTTGCAAAAAAAACTTTCTTTTGTTTAAAATCAATCATTAACAAGAGGAGAAGACACTGATAACAAAAAAAAGTTGATTCAACAAGTTGAATTTGTCCCAGTAAGAGTCCATCTCCCACCTTGTAATCCACCGAGGAAAGGTAAAGCTTTTCAACTTTTCCATATGTGTAAGCCTTCATAATTGACATAACTGGTAATTCAATTGAACAGGCTTTGTTTGCTGTGGCAAGGGCTGGGTTCATGGTCATCTGATCTCTGACCATGAACCAAGGGTGAAGCTCAGCCCTTGATACAAAAGCCCAGAGGCAAGTGCTGGGTGAGGATCTAATTGCCTTTAACGACCATAAAATGTCCCGTGTCGTTATTACCTGAAATGTATAGGGCATCCATGACTTAAACCTGCATGGGGTAAATGGCTGTTTTTGATTAGATGCGGTCTGAATACCTGTAAGTCAGATGCATAGTAAGAACTGATCAGAGGAAGTAGAGCCTCAGTGATATTATTGCCGGATATTAGCTCATCAAAGGCATTTCAGTATGAGATTGCTGATGCAGCATAACAGAAAACTGAGAAACAGTAGTTTAGGTAGGTGGGTAGTAGATTTTCATCCAAATGTAGTTGACTTTTTATTTTAAAGCAACACTGTGTAACTTTTAAAGTAAGAGAGAAAGAGTTCATTTCTGAGGCTCATTCCAAAATCGTCATATACAAATGCTTTGGGTTCACGGTTTGGGATTGGTTTTGATTGGGGTTTGACGATCTGAACATAGATATGTCTCAAAGGGATCCTGATTGTCTTGTGTTATCTATTACTGACTGATATATAAACTTGCATAGTTTTAGTAGGGAGGGAAATCTAGATCCAACAACAACTGTAGTCAATATGGCTCTGTGCTAAACTGTTTGCACAGCAGTGAATACGCTCAACCGTTTGAATGGAAGTAGATCCTCACTAATGTTTTGATTAAAAAAACTCTTTTCCTTTCAGCAGACAGCAAAATGTTCTTCTTTTTGTCTTATGTAACCAGAAAAACATGGTGATACCACTGCACCAAGAAGAATTCATGCAGACTGCTAAATACGGATTTTTGTGACCAGTTTGAGATAGTTTAACAGTGAGAAATTCAAGACTCATAATTCCAACATCACAATCCAGGTGTCCAGTCCTAACACACTAACACATAAATGCCAGACCAAATTTGAGCTGTTTAACGTCCATTTTTCAACACCGAACATGTCAGAGCTTGAAGATGCAGAGCAATCATATTACCAATGATGTCCGCATGTGAAGAGGTGTTTTCTTACACCTCCAAAATATTAGACATGCCTGAGCCTGTCTTTCCGTCTCCTGACAGAGCAGAGGTCTGAAGTCCATGTATAACAGGTGCAAAAACCATTGTGTAACAAAACAAACTGGAGGTGTAAGAAAGAGGCCTCAGTACAACGATACAAGTGTGAAAGCATCCAGCTTTCTCTCCAGCTAATGTGTTAATTTGTTTAGTGAAAGTGTAAAACAGAAAACTGACTAGAGCGGCCTCAAGCTTCTCGGTTCTCAGCATTTTAAGCGGTAAACAGCCGCATCCGTTGTAACGGATGACGATGATGAACTAGATGATAAAAGATATAATTTTACTCTTGATAGACGCAACCCAATTACCAAGTGCTGGGAAGCCATAACCATAGCAACTAAAAATAATGAAACACATCGTCAAACTGACACAAAAAAAAAAAAATAAATCGGTGGAGGGATCTCTGCACAGAGGGTAGGAAATTAGGACAAGCCACAGACCAAATGCTAGTCTTGTAGATTTCAAACAGAAAATAATGATTACTATTTTGAGATGCTGGTGACTGTGAAGATTTATCACCAGCGGCTGATGAATGTTCGCATTTTAAAATGTTAAAATCCTACCCTGTCTGCACATAAGCTGACTTGGAGCTCAGAAATAAAAACAAAAATAGATGATTTACAGCTTGTTTCAAAGTTTGTAAGGATAATGGAGGGGGGAGAGCCATTAAAGTGTGGAGTGATGCTGTGACCTACTGATTCTAGTGAATCAACAATGAAAGAAGCCATAACAGTTGTGCACTGCAAGCAAGAAACTGCAGCTTTTGTAACTTTTTAAACCCATCTTATTATCTTGTGGCAGACCTGCTCAGAACATGCAGCGCTTCAACAAAACTGTTTAATGTGTCGAGACAAACCTCGACAAAGAGGAGATGTGTGGTGTGCCTCATTGACTAAAATGTGTGGTCTGTGGGTGTGTCTGTGTGTGACTGTGACTAATGCATGGACATACAATACAGTACGCCACATTCTGGTTTGTTTTTGTGTCTGTTTCATATGCTTTCAGAGCAATTACGAGCTGTTGGAACAGTGTGCGTGTGTTTTCGTGGAGATGAATCAGCGCGCATGAGTAATGCACGCATGCAGAGTCCACGGGAGAAAAAGGGAGTTCCTCAGCAACATTAATATGAGCTAAATGTGAGCGCGATATTCAGTCGCTCGTGCAGCAGTGCTCATTAGCAAGGCCAAACAAACAGGACCGCGGCTCTGGCCCGCACAAAGACCACTTTGTGAGCCCCCTCGTGCCACAAGTGCAGCAGCAAACGCAGAGTTCAAGGCAACGGAAATGAAAGGTTAAAAAGGAGCTGCGAGTGGAGCAGAATGAGAAAGGGGGATGGTTCCACCGAACGACACATACAAAACACTGTCAGACTCAATGAATATCATAATGCCCATCAACATGAGAAAAAACACAGAAAACCACTGATTATTTTCCACTTTGAAAGAACTTTCGTAAAAGAGGAGCACGACAAAATGACTCCAATACAACTTAACCTCTGGGAACACAGAGGAAAAGTTGAATAAAAACAAAAACAAAACTTGGTGCCTACCTCAAGGTCATCCAGTGATCGTGCCAGGCTAAGACGTTTAGAAGAGCGGCGTTTAGAGGCACGGACAGCACCCTTACCCCAAAACCTGGTGCCCTGTCAGAGTAAAGGAGAGACGGATGAGCAAAGACACAAAGACCACAGCAACTGACAGCACAATCAATACCCTTGTTTTTGTTTTACTGGTCTTGAAACTCACACAAAATGCATCTTGCTAAAAAGGTGGAGTCAAGCTATCATGGGAATTAAGGTCTGCACACACATTTCTTCACTAGTAGTATATTCACTCACATGCTTCAAAGTTCAAAGTTCAATTAAAGACAACACAATGTGTTATGACTCAGAGTTAATAAAAATATATTGTAAGAAGTCTTTTACTCATGGAGAGTAAGCACGAAGGGAAATAACAGAATTGCTAAAGTGAGAAGTGACTTAAAGGTTAGTCTGGTGGAGTTTGGAAATGTTAGATCTTCTACTAATTTGACAGATTTCTCTGTCGAAGCCTCTGCATTTACATATATTGGCAGCCATGACATACAGCCCTCTCTGACAACATCCAGACTGGTCATAAAGTTAACCTGAACTATGACAACAACACTGTTTCAACAGCACAGAGACAGAAGCTTTCTGCCTTTCACTTCAGAAAAGAGTTCTCAGTTTAACCAGCCACCTCTATTCTTATGATTGGAGAGGCCGTCTAATGCCTGAACGAGAGTTCAAGAATTGAAGCTAATTAGTGCTGCATGGCATGGGCTCTACCCTGTAATTTGGCTGGCTTCCTGTGCAAGATTGTCGTCTTTCTGATCCATTGCAAGCCGGGGGACAAACACAAAAATCACTTCTGATAAACACAGCAAAATATTTACTGTAAATGGAAGTTAATACTGTAAATACTGCGAAGGGAAATTTGCTGAATCGTTTCCAATAGACAATTATATCCTGAAATGAATTTAGTTTTGTAGCATTAATAAAAAAATACATGTCCACATCCATGCCGAGTAATTGCTGAGAGAAACCAAGATTCCGGGACTACATGGATGAACAGGGCCATCTTGTGGGCAAAGAGGACAATAGCTTAAAACAGTCAGTTTCCTTCTCTCCACACGTTTATGACAATGACATCATTGACTCACAACAGGTGCTTTCTGAGCTCAGTTCACACTCAGCACCAATTGACCGTTGAAGTAATGGTTTTGTATTTCATCTGAGGTGCCACCAGAAACAGGCTTGCTGACACCCCCTCAGTGTCTGGAAACTCAACTCCGTGTGACCATTTAATACTTCCTGTGTCGCCCTGTTAACATGAATGAAGTACAGAAACAGATGCTCTCGTCTACAATGGAACTATTTAACTGTGCGTAAGGATTTATCATTAACACATGGCCACAAAGGATGCAGCATATATACTGTATGAGCAAAATCAAGGATATACCTAGAAAATTACATACAAATCAGGTTTTAAAAAGGTAAATAACTAGGGGTAAAATATTTTCTATTGTAATCCAAAAATGAATGGGGCAATCTGAGATTTTTTTCAGATATGCAAACAACAACAACAACAATGACAGAGCATCTACTGTTGTATTTTTGTAGGCTTCAAAAATAAACTCTCTTTTCCACAATCACTTGATGCATGTTTAAAATGTAAAAACTAGAAACACTTACATTCTTGGTGCTACCGTCTTTCCGCTGTTTCTCTCTCTGTTCAAGAAACCTTCTGGTCCATTCCTCTCGGGGAGGGAGCATCATGACCTCTGCGGACTGGTACCTGTCTGAGGGGATCTGGCTCATGGGGGGAGGCAGGTTGCTAAGGCTAACGCTGGAGGGCCAGTTAATGTTAGATATCGCCGGAGGCTCGGGATCATTACTTTGGGCTTTTGGCCACTTTGGCTTTGAGAACCACCTTTGGCTAGCTCTGAGAGGATCTCCGAAGAAGTTTGGCTTTTTATCCAGAGGCAAAGGAGGGGGTGGGGGCTTGAACTGGAACTCTAGTCTGGGCGGGGGACCTCCATAAAAGCCAGTGAGACAGTCGGGCCCAGGTAGTGACTCTGAAAGGGAATGTATGCTGGCACTGTTCTCTGGATTAAGTGTTTGGCCGTTCTTGGACAGGTTTATTGGGGTGAGGTCTTCAGCCGGAAGATAATCCCATGGACAGCTGGGGAGGTGGGCCCCGGGGTGGTTTCGGATTGCGGAAGGGAAATCCCTGTCTGCTCTCTCCTCAGGGGGGGATGCGTTTCCAATTCCACTGTCCCCATTGCTGCTGGCGCTGCCTTGTTTGCCAGTGCTGCCATTCTCCTTGGCTTGCTGCTGAGCCTCAGAGTCCAGTTTGGCTCGAAGTCTCTCCACAGCCTCCCCCATGTCACTGTACAGGACTGTGACAAAGTGAAGAACATCTGGGGGAGTCTGAGGGAATTCCAGACAGCCCAAAGCGTCTGGATCTGGAGTGCAGTCGAAGCCAAAGCGTCCTGCAATGCCTACATGGTCTTCATGGTTTCCCAGCTCTGGGTCAATGAAGAAAACATGGCAAGAGGCACGCAAAGGACCATCATCGGGTACACGGCCATTGATTATATGTGCTGTAGTGACCAGGCAAAAGAAACGTGGATCTTCAGCACACACAGCCCCTAAAACCAGGTTCTCAGTGGGAAAGGCTGCCAAAACAGCTCCTGTGTCGTCACAAAGTCGGACGCAGTCAAACATGATCTTCATCATCACCAGTGTATGGGTACTCTGCTCTGTTCCCAACTGTCGTATTCGCTCCCGAATGGCTTTTAAACAGTCCTCCTCCAATCCTGTAGTATTTAAAATCAGCTCTGTGGAGCTCAGGTAGCCCACCACCAAGGCCATATTTAAAACACTCCAGTCTGGACTAGCTTCTTCCATGTCAGTAAACACTGAGTCTGTGTCCCCCACTCTGGAGGTTTCCTCCCTACGCTGCTCAGCTAAAGAGTTCCAGTGTTGGGACCAGTGCGACATGTCCGGCTCTGACACGGGCCTCTGTCTGGCAGCAATAACACGGCTTGTGTTAAAGGAGGAATTGCTTGAATCATCCGAGATAGTGCGAAGAACACCCACCTTTTGGAAAACACCGCTTTTCTGGCCAATCCCAAATTTTGCATCATTGAGGATGGGGTTCCCCATGACTCGGCCTTCAGTGTGCACCACCATCCGCAAGGGTCCTTTGCAGGTGCCAATCAACTGCACCACAGTTTCATGCAAAGCGGTGGACACGTCAGTTCCATTGATGGCCATGATCTGATCCCCCTGTTTGAGTCCCACAAGGTCAGCAGGGCTTCCCCCCATGATGCCACTCAAAAGACAGGGCCTCTGTCCCGTGATAGTGAAGCCATATCCTGCCCGGCCACGGATGACCTCCACGCCCCTGAGATCACCGACTGCATTTAAATCCAGGCGCCTCCTCACACCCTCAGGCTGTCCCTGTATCCTCATCTTTGTGGGTTGCTGTGATATCAAGTGTGCGGGAACTGGAACACTTGCAGGTTGCCAACACTATTGTGTTGTTGTCATCCTGTAGTTACACAAAGTGGGATTAAAATGTGAAGTAGCAGTTTGTTTGCATTACATCAAATTATACAAAACATGAAGAGGTTAAGACACAGGACTGTACAATGAGTCAGCTTTCAACATGTTGGGCGTGTTGTGGTAAAATAACATTATATTTAGGCTGCAACTAGTAATTATTTTTCATTATGAATTAATCTGCCAAACTCATCGTGAATTAATAACTGATCGGTGTTGTGAAAGTAGTGAAAACACTCATCAGTTTTACAGAGTTCAACATGATTTAAAAACAATTAAGAAGTTTTATTTACAGCCATTTGGAACAAAATAAAGCAGGAAATCTTCCATCTTAAGCTTAAATCAGCAATTATTTAGGCAATTTTACTCTAAAACTGAGTTTTTGTTAATTGATTCATCATCTAAATTGATTCCGTTTATTTTATTTTTTTTAAATTACACAGTAATTTTATCATATTAAGTTGTTTTCTCATACTGTGACCATTTTTAAAATCAGCATGTCGTAGTAAGAGCCAGGCTGTTTCTCTTTATCTCACTCAAACAATCTGTGAACCAAGTAAAACGCTGCTATCCATCTTATTTTAGCAATTATCTGTCAGAGATAAGACACACAGCTTTGTTATGTCCGAACACAGCTTGCAAATTACTCACGTCCACCCTCCTCCACCCTCCACTCCCCCAAAACACAGTGCCAGCTGGCACCCTGCTCACCAACACTACTCATCCAGACTCTTTGGTTTCTGCCGACCACCTCTTTTAAATGTTCTTAATGTTAAATGTGACTCTTCTCACCACACAAGATGAACGTTTTACAACAATGTTCACACCTGAAGAAACCTAGTTAGAAGTTTCGTCTTTTTAAAATCAGATATTAAGAAGTTAATTCGATGTTAGCGTGTCCGAAACTCTACAACGAGGCTATTTAACGACTGACGCTAACTTATCAGGAGAAACAACATTACCTTTCTCCCCGGGACGAAAAGTTCCTCAGAAAGCTCCCATGTTGTCTCCACTGAAGCCCAGACGTTCACATGTCCCCACATTACTCGTTCATGTTGTTTTTAAATGAATGAACACATGAATATGTCCCCGCAGTGATTCACAGAGCGCCGCCTTCCATTCAACCCGCCGCGGCGGATCACAAAGCGTCTTTCACTGTAACCATGACAGCGTAACGTCTCTGGAGCACGTGACGGCCCGCTCCGGCCAATCAGCGCGCCTGTCTCGTTCGATATTCAAACGAGCGGAGTGACGCTATTGGCTGATATTGATATTGACAGTTGACACACTCTTACTTCGTGTGCTGAAGCAAAGCGAGTTTAAGAGTCGTGTTTTTAAATAAGTTTAATTAAATTCAATTAAGTAACAACACTTAAATAGAGCAAGAGTTGAGGGAAGACATTTTGTAAACTCTGTAGGAGCTTGTGAGGGAGGAGCAGGTTACACTTCAACACACACATCAACATATTTAATTCAGATTATTTCTCAGTATGACTAAAACGTATATGAACATATAATTCTTACCTCTTATAAATGAACTCTCTGTGCAGTTGTTGTCCTCAGACACGTCCCTGTGAGTCTCCTCCACTCTGGACTCTCTGCACATGGTCTGTCAACAACTCCTCTCTGGTCAAAGGGCTGCAACGGTCTGACACATGACGTCACCACACATGTGCAGCCCTCACCTGGGCTGAAGACCTGGATTATTAAAGGGAAACTCTCGCCCTAATGCAACCTAGGGTCTTTTTGTGAATGTACAAGAGTCAAACGTTCATTTAAAAGCATAATTACGACAAAAGCGCCACTTTTAAGATTTACGTATTTTCTTTTTCGGGTGAAAATCATTTTCAGTGGGAGTGCTAGGGGCATTTCTATGTTAGCATCAAAATCTCTATTTTTAAAACACTAAGAAGGCTGGACACAACATGAAACTTTGCTCGTAGTATCACCAGGGCCTGTACACATGAACTTGAGAACATTGTTTGTGTACACAGAGTTTACTAAAAAAGAAAGTTTTTGAACAACTCACGTTAGCAGCTGCCGTCCTGCCAGTGAGAAGTATCGATCTCCAAATGCAACGTAACATGGAGGACAGTTAAGGTGGAACACTCCTAAAGCTTAGTTCCATATAAACACACATATAAGAAACAATACTACAATCAAAAGCCGTAAAAGTTGTTGTTGTCGTTGTTGCCGGAAGACAGTTGCTTTAGTGTACCAATGATACAGATAAACAGTCCACTGCTCATTTATACATTTATTGATGTATCAGATGATAGATGGCAGACATCTTGAGCTGTAACTGTACTGTATTATCATGAAGAGGTGACTTCCGTGGAGTTGGTGTACACTAACTTAATCCCCAGTTTCTCCAAATCCTCTTAAAATAGGCTGAAAGGCAAAGACTTTAAGATTTGGGCCGTACCTTCTGTGTAATGTGCATTTCAATAATTACCCCGCAATGGAAATGAACGACCAGGCACCAGTGTTGACTGTGTGTTGTTTTATTCAGCAGAAAAATGCAAATAAGAACAGGACACCTTTACATATTAACGTATTGAACACTCAGGGGACAAAGCAATCTGTTTCTGTCATGAAGGTATTCATTCAGTCTATATCTGATCCTAAAAGCCACACAGGATTAAAGGTGCACTATGTGGTTTTAGAGAAGAAATAAACACACTCTCTTGGTTTACATGACTGCATGAACTGAATACACAAACTGACCTTAAAGGAAAACAAAAGTCTGTATCGTTAGATAGATTTGGCGGACCCCGCCACCTCTCTAGCTTTGAACAGTGTTGGCACATTATTTTCCTCTGAAACCAGCCTGTTTTTATAAGATTAATATTGCTGACTTTGTATTATTACATCATTAATATAATTCTGAGTTTGACTTTCTTCTCCAAATCTACACAGTGTCCCTTTAAACACTGTGTATGTTGTATGTACTCAGTCCAGTTAGTGTGCAGGCAGTTTGCCCATCTGTGTGGTCACAGTTACGCACAATCCGGAGTTCCTGCACATGAATAGAAGCTGAGTTAATGGACACGCCAGACTTTTATTTATTGCATTGAAATGATTTTCACCTTGAGCAGTTAAATCAGCTGAAAGCAGTACAGTGTACCTTGATGTGAACTTTCTATTGAGCACAACAAAGACATGTGTGAGGGCTGACAGCTCCTCTCTTATCACTTCAGTAACAACAGGGATTATTGCCTGGACTCCTGCTTCATAATGCTACAAATTGCCCTGTTGTGGCATCAAACCTTCCCAACTTGTAATTATCTTGGCATAGAGAAAAGGTGAGGTGAAAAGATACATCTGTTTTTGCAAGGCTGTTGTTCCTACTAGGGTTTGAATGGGTGACAAAGATACAACACAATTATCCTCAAAATGCAAACTCTGAAAAAATTGTAGCCTGATTTACGGTAGATGCTTTAGTGACACTGTCATCATGGTTATTAACATCTTCATCGTCCAGAAACCATTTTCAGGCCTTCAGAAGTCGTAACAGCATATTTCTTCAACTCTCTGTACCAGTGAAAAGAGCTATACGGTACTTTGACATATGTAACACGGTAAACCTTAAAGGTGCAATATGTAAGATTTGGCCAACTGTCTGAATCATATTCAAGAAAAAAAGGCTGTGGCTTTTTTAGTAACCGCTAACTGCTGCTGACTGTCACTGCCATTAGCTAGTTAGCTCGGTAGTCCTAGCAGTCCAGACAGGGAGCCGAGAGCACTAGAGTAGTGCTGGTGTGCACAGGAGCTTTGGAAAGGACAGGCTGGAGCTAGCTGGTTAGCATGCTAACATCAATAGACATCCCTGCAACACAATACACGGAAGTCATGATGTCAAACATGCAAATTTTAGTTAATTTTCAAATGTTTTCAACTAAAAATCTTACATATTGCACCTTTAACAATGCTCAATGTTAAACTGAAAGCCATAATAAATATGCTTTTGTATTTTGGCTTCAATGAGGCTATAGGTGAGGCAAGAACATGATCGTCTCCAGACAACTCTCACGCTTCATGGCTTCCCTGGATCTTTGACCCCACCCTGACCCCATGATGCTGGCGTGGCAGTGGGAGGCTGGATCATCTTCTCCAGGAGATTCATCATACGCTCCTGCAGCTGCAGACACTGGACTTGGAGGAGGTTCTGTTGGTGCATGGCGCGACGGACCTCCCTGCACGTCTCCTCTATGGCCCGACTCGACCTCTTCTGTTGCTGCAACATGGCCTGCATCACCCGCAGTTTCTTTCTCTTTATGGACAGGTGCTTGTTGGAACGCCTTTTCCTGGCTGACGTCGGGTGTGAGCTGGGCGAACAGAGAATGGACCTGTTAGAGCAGGCAGCATATTGTAATAAGAGATCACCTCTGGGTTCAAGAGGTCATCATAGGTCCTATGATCTAAACATCAAACTACCAGAAGCATTTTAAAAGCAATGGAAGACTAAAGAAACTAAATGAAAAGAGTGAGAATGAGTCTTAAAACCTGGAAATACGTCAGCATTTTTGCACATCAAGTCCCCTTTTCTCACATTCAGTTTTTGAAGGGATTTTTGGCAAACGTCCTGAAATAAGGTCTGTGTTTGCTTAACTTAAGATATTTTCACATTAATATTTTCTTATTTGTTCTACAATATAAAACATGTCAATAAATAGCCCACAATTGAATTAAAAAGCACTTGTGACAGATGAGGCGGTTTCTAACAAGAGGCTGAATGAGATTACAGAGATTGCTGGGCACATTAAGCATCGGAGACTCACCTACTCAATAGTCCGTCTTTGGGGGAGGACCTCTGTTGCAAGCTATTGAAATTATAACTTTACAACTCTAGATTGATGAGTTTATAGTATGTCATAGTGTAAGTGGTGGTGGTGGTGACGTTGAAGTCATGCGACTGCGATGTGGGCGTTTGCTTGTAGCCTAACGTTAGCTTTTTACTTCTAGCAAATTAAATTATGCTCCAAAAATCATTAAAGTGTGGTGTTCATCTGTGAAGATTCTCTTGCTGAACAAAGCATGTAAGTATCATTAACTTGTGCTTGCCACAGAGGTTATTTTCTGCAGTAATCCAAAATCCAGACTAAAACCAAACAGTCAACTACACAGCTAAAACAAGAGAAAAAGCTAAAGCTAGCTAAAGAACAACATGGCAAAGTTAGCCATGGCTGAAGCTAGATCTTTTCTTTGTCTCATACAGTATAATTTCAATGAAAACAGTGTGTAAAAAAACAAACGCTAAACTTCCAGCCTTGCTTGTGCTAAAGCTAAATTTAGGCTACTTCATTTGTTCCGTTAGCTGTTTTCTGTCATTGAAATATATCAGTTTTGATAAACTAACATCATGGCAATACAGTTTGTTACCCCACACAAAGAAGGCAGCAGCTAAAAGTGTTTTACTCTCAGTCACGGAGAATAAAAACAGCTGAACTAGTCCTGCTAATGAGGCACTAGCCTAGCTTAGCTAAGTAGCAGTTACTGCCATCGAGTTAGGCTTTTGACTCTGGTGGATTTCATGATTAGGTGTGGTTAAACTACTTTTAAATCACATATTAATGAAATTTTAAATCATTATAGTCACTTCATGGTCATTATTAACAGATGGTAGATGGAGAAGAACATTGATCAACATTCCCTGATGTAAAATACATGAAGTGACACATGTACCAAAAACACTACAGAGTAAAGCTTTGTAAGGCCAGTGTGTCAGCTGAGTTGAGGAGGAACCACTTTGGTGGACCCCTTCCAACAAACACTTGAATACAAAGGTCAGTGTATAAGCCTGTCAGAGCCGTCATCAGTGACACACACATACACAGCTACACGCCCTCACCACATGTGTGTCGTGTGGTTCCTGTTACCTGGAGCCTTGCGTGTGCTCACTGTCAGAGCTCAAAGAGTCCAGCTCTTGTTTTATCTCCATCTCATCTGAGGAGCCTGTGTACTCTGGCAGGAATCCCATCATCCCCTCCTCTGAGAGGGGCACCAGGTTGTCTGTGGACTGGGAGGAGGTGGAGGGACCTGCAGCCGAGGCCTGGAACTCCAGCGAGTTCACCCGCCCGTTCTCCAGCGGCTTGGAGAGGATCTTCTCGATGGGCTTATAATACGGCCAGTCCGGCATCTCCCCACTTTCACCGACCGTGGTTTTCAAACGCCTGTCGGATCAGAAAAAGATGTTTAAAGTCATGCAACAGCTGGAGATCGAGGTCATAACTTTGGATTCGGTGCACTTGCCTGTACTGGAAGGACATGTTGGTGATTTTCATCTTGATCTCCTCTTTGAAGCGCTGCTCTCCGGTCAGCTGGAAGAACCTCTGGGACATCTTCTCGTAAACCTTGGCGTTCCTCTTGCTCATTTTCAGTTCGTTGTGGTGTTCCTCCCACACGTACAGGAGGGCTTTCATTTCCCCGTCGGTCCAGTTCGGGGCCCGTCTGTGCTTCTCACTGTGGCCTGGCATTAGGTAGCTGAAACCGTCCTCTGATGCCATGTTTGAAACAGTTCTCTTGACTGTGGTTGCAGAGGTAGGATCTTTAGAGGTTGAATTTGAAAGTCTTTTACAGTGCTACGAGCTGTGAGCTGAATCTGCTGCAAGGGGAGTGATATATGCAAGAAGGCACACACGCCGTCCTGCCTGTGCCCTTCCCCCCTAGCCTAGCTGAAAGAGGACTCAAAATGGGGCCTAAGGCAGGAGAGGAATCCGGTTAAAAGCTTTTAGTGGCATGTGATGTCACCGTGACATCAAGTTGCCTTGGCAACAGTGAGGGAGGCCCTTCATTTTCCCTCCCTCTCCTCTTAACCACTCCCATCCGCTCTCCTTTCCCCTCCATGCTGCTCCTTCACTGGCAGCACAAAAAGCTTTTAGCTGAAAGGCGGCAGTGTGAGCGCATGAGGCTGCTGACAGTTTTGAAATATGAGCCTCTGGGGAGGAGGGAGAAAAAAAAAAAAAAAAAAAAAGGGGCG
>OMLP01009871.1:22525-45269 GCA_900302685.1 Spondyliosoma cantharus | reverse complement strand
TTTAATCATTGTGTCCCGTATGAGAAGAAAGGGTCCCGGTGGACAGCTTTTACGGATGCAGTCACGTTGCATATCGCTAAAGATATTGTGCCCGTATATACAGTGGAAAAGCCGGAGGTTCATCCACATGCTGAAAATGTTCGACCCCAGCTCTCAACAAAACAGCACTGCAGGTAAGAGGACAAATAAGTATTTTTGATTTTGGGGTTACAGTGTCACTATCCCTTTAAGTTTGTAATCAAACTGACTTCACACGACTAAACACAGATAAATGTGTCACATGCAAACGAAGGCGAATCGTGACAGGAGGTGTGATCTCATTCGAGGCCTTGGCATCTGAGTGTGCATTGAGCAAGCACATCTTCACACACACACGTGATCCCCTCAACATTCTTTGATCTGCCAATATCAATCTACATGGCTGCCCAGAGCGCAGGACCACAGACTTAATCAGACATATGTACTTCTTTTTCATCTCCTCTTGTTCAATCAGTATACATTTGGGGAAGTTTCTGAAAATAGCTAATGATAGTAAGGTGAGTCAGTACTCTAAGGCATTAGCTGCTGCCCTGGTTTTAAGTTGGAGAGGAGGAGATAGTGTTAGGTTGTAATTTCACACCTTAACTTGCATTACTCTCACTGCAGCTGGGGAGTGAATACAGAGAGAAATGTTTAATTTTGTTTCTGAGGAAATGGAAAGTGTGGACAGTGAATTACAATCTTACCAAATGGAGAAAAAAAATATGCAATTTCGATTATCAAGGATGTGTGTTTGAGTGTGTGTGTGTGTGTGTGTGTGTGTGTGTGTGTGTGTGTGTGTTCGAGTGTGTGTGCTCAGTTGCGTGTAACCACACTATGCACAGTTTCCACTGTGTGTGTGTGAAAGGGGAACTGAGATGTTGGGACTTGGCATCTTTCCTCTTTAATGAGTATCTCTGGAGATGGCAGGTGCATGTTCAGCCATTCTTTTACAAGCTCAGCAACAAACAGGCCAGTCCTCTCTCTCTCCCACTGCAATTACCACTGTCATTAGCAGAATCACATTATCAACAACACCAAACAAGCGATATTGCTAATAAACCCACACAAAACACTTCTAAAGTACTGGCATCAGCATGCACACCTAGATCTATTGTACCAATTTAAAAAGAAAAGAATAAGAACAGATTTCCTGATGTGCTTGAATCAAGGGATTATTGAGCCTTTGCCATCATGGAGTTTCTGTTTTTGGAATGACCTTCCTAATGAGTCCAAGCACAGTCAGTATCATCTTTTGATGCCCGTTTTTAAAAACAAACATTTACGTAATTATCTTTACTTAATAGTCCGTGAACCGCCTTCTCATGTCTTACTTTAATGATCTCTATTTTGGCTAAGTAGCTGTTTCATTTTGTATTTTTCCTCTTAATTTAATCTTTCGTGTTGTCATTTAGTCAGCAAGTCACTTTATGTGCTCTGAAAATGGTTATACCAATGATCATAATGATTATGATGGTGATTCATGGTAGTTGTAGTTGTAGCAGTGTTAGTAGTAATGATGTCATTATGTGTGGTGTGATGTGAGACTGTCACCCTCACTTCCATTGACTGTGGAGTTGTTTAACAAAGCAGGTATTTGGAGCAGTGCATCCTATGGTAATACTGAGTGTGACTGGGCCCTCCACAAAACTCCAGGCACCAATAGGTAAGCACTATTATTATGTTTACTCTTTAAAACCAGAGTGGTAGCAGGGGAAATCATCTACTCTTCTCTTTCACTGCCAATTTCACTCTCTCCCTGTGTTTTCTCTCTCTGGCTCAACTTTGTTCCTTAGACTATAGATAACAAATGCCTCCCGTGCGGGAAAGGGAGGTGTTACAAGGCCAAATAATGAACACATTTGGAATTTAAAACTCCAAAGGGGGACGAATCCAAAGTGGCGTGCAGAGGACTTTCATCAGCTATTTTAAGTTTCAAGTTTGAGATGAGTTTGTGGCCCTTCTGAGAAACCTCAGGGCAGGATAATTACTTGCTGTGCATCCTGAGGAGGTGTGTGTATGGATGGCAGGCGTGCGTGTCTCCATAGATAAATGGTAATCAGCCTGGTGCAGCAGGTGAGATATGTAGAAAAGGTCGCCTGTCATTATTAGTAGATTGATCACTGATGAGATTTAAGTCTCTTCATGTTAGCACCCAGGTCGCCATGTTTACTGTGAGAAAAACAAAAGTCCTGCATTTGCTTCACTGAGTTAAGAAATATATAAAAGCTGTAGGGGATAAAGTGAGAATGAAACCAAAACAAGACTGTCATGCCATAGATGTTGTGCGTGGGTTGGTTAACCTGCTCACACAGCTGGAGATGCAGGAAGCTCTGGGACCATTAGCCTCACTAGGTGGTCACTTCTAGACGGAAGATCACACACTCCACACCAACACACACAGCCTCTCCCCACCTCCCACTCCCTCCACTGTGTTCAGCTGGGCAGGAATGGAAGGGAGGAGAAGGTTAGTGGGTGTTCATCCCTTTGAATTCCAGGAGCGGCTAGAGTTGAAGTCTGTTCTATGTTGTCTCCTGTCATAGCTCGCCCGGGGCAGCCAGGAGCTTTATTTACTGGAGCTGACACGCCAGGGGCGGCAGAGAGCCCTAATTGCTTCACGGCCTCCTTGAGCTGCATGATGCGTTCACTCCTTACATGGATCTCCTCACAGAGTGAAATTAAGGGGCAGCGGCGAGGAACGTTGCCCCTGTCCACTTTCAAAAACAACCCCGCATGCACACAGCAATGCACCGACATACACACAAACACAAATACTCTGCTCTATGAGGTGTGAGCAGAGAGGTCTCTAATAGCCTGACTGGACCAGCATGAGTACCAGGGAGAGCTTAAGCACGCCACGCAACACTAGCACTCAAACAGAAAGCACAACTGAACACCGACACTGCCTCAAGTTTACCATGTACTGCAATGCTTCACATTATAATAAGGGGCCCTATTACAAAAATCTCATATTTGTCACACATTATGATGCTGCACAACGAAACTAAGAGAGCACAGCACATTATGCAGATCCACTCACACTGCTCAGATACTGCATAAACCCTGGTTTAATCAAGTCTAATTGTTGAGATTACGAGGACGTGTGTATGTTAATGCCTCGACAAACACCAAAACTGGAACATGTATTGTCCCCCAGGAGGGTTTACACATTTTCCTCTGCTATTAGTACATGTTAAGCTGCGAGTCATCTGAAGACAAACATGATAATAGGCTGTGGATTAAAATTAGCGCTTTCTCATAAAAAGTCATCTGGCTTTAATGATGACTGCCAAAATAAAATTCTGGGTAAAAGTTAGGGCTCTGCATTTTTACATGAGCATCTTATTAGAATTACTAATTCAGACATGATTTGCGTGCTGTGTACAGACATGGCACTGTATCAGCTAATTAATTAATTTCTGACTGAAGCAATCAATCGAGCACTCTCCGGTCGTCACTGGCATGTTGACAGCTACCTATTCACTTTTCTTTTTCTCCATATCTAAAACTTATCTAAAACATGCTGCAGTCACTTCCCTTTTGAACACTCTCACCCAAACAGATAAGAACAGCATCTGACAGGCTAATTAATAATGAAAGCTTGCCTCTACCCCTGGAATTCTATTCCCCCAATAGGATTTCTATTAATGTTGATTGACCCTGGCTCACTCAGTGCCACTCTGACACAGCTCACTGCTACCCTTGCGCCTTCTTAGGTGCCAGTGCAGGTTAGCTGATACATGAATAATTCCCGGTAGACATTAACAGTAAGAAGTAGGGCAGAGGATTTGGTGGTGTGTCTCTCTTCCCATCCTCGCTCTCAATCCCCTCATCAGCAGGATGTTAATATTTAATTATACAAGCTTCATTTCATACTCTCCAGCTGAAACTATGAGGTGGAGATGGAGGTGCAGGGGACCACTATGAGGAAAATGATGAAATAGAATACTGAGGGTTGGTTGAGGATACAAGAGAGAAAAGAAGGAAAAAAGTACAGCATGGGGGAGTGAGATGTAAGTGCCATTATGCCTGCAAGTTTAACAAGGCAAGTCAATTAATACTTTCACATGTGTGGTGATGGACACATCACAAGAGGTGATGGGACCAACAAAGCATCAGATGCCATGAAAGTCATTTTCTGTCTATCAAAAAACATAATAAAACACCTTAAACTGGCACTAGACACATTTTTCACTTTAATTTATCATTCTGAGGTAATTATAACTGCACAGTGAAATGACTGTAAAGAATGGCTGCATCTGCATATAGATTGGGCCCCTATAAACCTAGCTTTCACTATGCTTTTTGGCCTGCTCAACAAGCTGAATTGGTCCCGCAAAATGAAGATCAGATTACAGGACAAAGGAAGTAAGTCTGCCATTACACAACAAAAACAGGAAGAGGCCTTTTTTCCCCCTTGTTGCTATCCCTGGATAATGTTGGAACGACTGGAATGACGGTAGAAACGTTACACTCTACACTTCAGTCAAAATTTTTCATTGTGTTTATCATCCATAAGATATAAAGGATGTACTATTCTCTTAAATGTTGATAGGCTGATGTCAGTCCAGCGCAATAATCCATCTTCACTCCGCTCAATCTTATGTGTTGTCACTGATCTCGGTTGTGATTATTCTGCATCTATTCCTTTTAGGAAGTTTAGGAAGTTCAAACCATAAACTCCAGATAACTGAGCATCAGAGCAGAAAGTTTCTAATCTTTGAACCATAATTAATTCTAATATTGGGGGATAACTGGATCTGTGCTTTCCTAAAAGCACATATAGCTGTTTTTTATTCAGCAGATAAGTGCAAGGGCTTTTCACATCATACATTATCTGACAGAGGAAAGGACTTTAATGATACAAACAGACAAATTAGGCGCCGTGTACATTTGGATTCCTCTCTTTCTCTGCCTCCACATTCTGTTTACGTTTTATCCATGACCAATTTATAGTGAACTTACGTCAAATTCTGCAAAGCTAATGAAGAGAAGTTGCAAGACGGCGTTCCAGAACTTTCCAGCAATACGGAGGTGATGTGCACAGTGGAATTCGCATGTATTTAATGTTGAAAATTCATCCTAATATTAGACCTTTGGGCTATTTCCTTTTCAACAAATCTTGTCGGAGTGGGATCTTGCAGATGAAGTGGTGGAACATTAATAATTTATGTCTGAGCCTTTTTATAGAGCACAGCCCTTGAGATTCATAATTCTATTCACATTAGGTCTCCGAAAAAAAGTTTAAGTTTTAATAAATAGGTATTAAAACTTTAACTGATATTAATAGCACCAATTAAAGAGCATACCGTGGAGTTATGCATCATTTCTGTACTGGTAGAGTGGAAAACCTACTCAGCAGAACCTCCCTAAGCTCTCTATCTTTCACTCTATCTTTCTCTCTGTATCTCTGTCAACTTTTAATTCTCTCACACACACTCTTTATCTCACTTCATCACTGTCTCCTTTCCAAACAAGGGATAATACACAAAACTGACAGTCTATTGAGGGCATTGTAAAGAAACGTTAACATCTGTGCAAACCTTTTATGGCCATCATAAATAGAAAAAAAAACAACTGTTCAGTGTGCTATAAATGTGCGAGCTGCAGCATTTTACTCCACCTCATCATTCCATAATCAATTCGCTGAACATTACTACTACAAGATGAGAGTGCCTGACCATCCATGCTCTTGATTGATGAGCAATTCTCCTTGTCTCCCACATCGTCATTTCCTCTAGTGTGCCAGGTCAAATGGTATATGTTACTCAGCCAATAATCATTCCTTTCGGTTTATGGAGTAGAACCAGTGCTGAATGGTCATGCCATTAAAGACATTAGCATGCGTGCCTTTCCTACAGGTACCGAGCGCATGCATGCCGGGCTGTTTTAACCAAACCTCTATTACACAGATGGCTGAAAGAGGCAGCTTGCATATTACTGCTGTTCACTCTCCGGTACAAGTGTAGCAGGCCATTCACTATGGCCAGCAGAGGGGCTATCTCTGTGGGATTTCTTTCCCCTCTCTCCCTCTTTTTTCAGTTTGCTCTGATGCTCTACTGTGCCTGGGGAAATATAGTGGGAGGGAGAAGAGAGAGCGTGTTTCCTTTGTTCTGCAGTTCTGAACACAGGACTATCATTTTCTTACTAGAGCCAAGAGAAGCGGTTGACTTAAATAATGGCTTCTGTGTTCTAATTTGTGTAGGGATTTATCCTGCTGCTTGGCTAGTGTAATGCTAGGGAGTCTTGCAAGCTGATCAGTACAAGCAGTCAGAGAGGAATGAGATAGCTGAGAGGGGAAATGAAGACAGAGAGAGGAAGAAAGAGAACAAGACGGACAGAGAAAGAAGAGGGAAGAAAGAATAAAGGCGCAAAGAGGGAGAAAGGTTCTGCTTCTTTGCTCCTGTGATTCCCGATGAAATTGATTCTCATACCTCCAGAGATCTCCCACTGTCCCCTTTCTCCCCTTCGTCCCGCCTCTATTACATACCTGTCCAGAGGATGAATGATCTACACATTACCCATGAGTACCACTGACCGATACACGCATCACCAACTTCCAGTGCTCAGGAACCTCACTGACACTCTGAAGAGACAGAGGGAGAGACAGAACAGGAAATGCATGCGAGAGAAGACAGCCGAGGACGGATAGAGGAAAGAGAAACTATCAAAGCTCACCATGGAAAATTTGTGTGGAAATAAGAAAGTCAAAGCAAGTGAGGGGGAA
The DNA here is from genome assembly GCA_900302685.1 of Spondyliosoma cantharus. Classification (NCBI taxonomy): domain Eukaryota; kingdom Metazoa; phylum Chordata; class Actinopteri; order Spariformes; family Sparidae; genus Spondyliosoma; species Spondyliosoma cantharus. The sequence goes on along the minus strand of OMLP01009871.1, from coordinate 38,524 downwards.
GCCACCAAAGTGACAGGGTGGGGGTGTGATTAGGGCGGCAGATGGAGATGTGCAGGTGAAGGCGGTAGCAGGCGAAGGGCATAATAGAGGCAATGAGTTAGTGTATTAACAGGAGGGTAGGGGAATGAAGGATGGAGTTTAAAAAAAGATTAGGGATTCCCAGTGAAAGAAATGGAGATCAGATGGAGAATGGGGCTCAGGGAGCTGGTGTGCAGAGGGGGTTAGGGTCCTCCAGCAAAAAAGCTCGAAGGGAGTCAATCAGAGGTGGTGAAGGCTGTGCCTGTAGCTTCAACCCTGTAGTTCACCGCTGCTTTCCCAGGGGATAGGTGTCACTCGTGTAGAGAAAGAGAGCAGCCACTTTAATGAATGGAGCTCTTTATCTGAGCCTGAACAGCAAGTTATTACCTACTGAGTAGACACTACGGAGTGGGCTCTAGTTCCACAGGAGCGATCCCCAAGGGACGGGCGGAGAGCAGAAAGGAGAGGGGAGGGAGGGGTGGAGAAGATAAGTGGGAGTTCATATTTGGTGCCTTATTTTGTAACAGGGTATGGCATCTCTGGCTTCCATTCTATAACAAAGCCCCGGAGCATGGTCGAGCATCGCTGACGAGAGGAGCGTTAGTGGGGAAGGCTGCAGGAAAACCACACAATAATAACACCCACTGGGAAGGCCTCAAACTGTGTCAAATCTCTGCTACTCTCTGCATTTCTATTAGGGAGGTGTGGGTGCTTTAAAAGTATTCAAGCACGCATCCTCATAGTACTGAGAACTTTTCCTTTTAAATCATTTACATTTTGTTGGTATATCGAAACAAGATCATAAAAAGCGTTTTTTTTTTTACATCTTGACTTCTTTTTATGAACCCTGTGAGCAAGTTAAAAAAGGTAGAATTTATGAAGTACACATAAAGTACACATGTTGGGAAGTCAACAACCTCCCACACTCTTAAATGCGGTTAAAAATAAGTATGAGCGATAGCTTGTCACCGCATGTGTTAACCCCCTGTAATGGACTGACTAAACCTTCTGCTGTTTTATGCTGCAACCAAGCCTCCTGTGACTGAACATGTGAACACAACGACAATACAATATATTGATGATAATCTTTCTCTATGAAGCATATTCATGCAAATAGATTCAATACATATGTGATTTAAAAGACATAATGATCAAACAAGAAAGAAAAAACACCTGTGTCATTTAGTAGGTAAAATGCAAATGTGCCAGAACCTTCCTTTACAAGGGATGCTAGCCATGGAATTTTTCAGCTGCTACTGATTACCCAGCCCAGTCTCACGGCAAAGCATGTAATAAACCCGCCATTCAACAAGAAGGCAGCATGTGGGGATGTGGTTTGGCTTGACTAGGCGCAAAAAGTATGCACTTGTATGAAGGTGCAGTAGTAGTGACAGGACCAGCGGACAAATGCAATTCAAAGAGCCAGAAAGGCAAACTGCCAGTGGTGACTGTTTTGAGTAGTAGCAGTTTTGGTGCTCTTCTTTTGAAAATGTAAGAGGATCTTGCATGTTTTGACCACGGAAGGCCAAACATGACAGTGACACGGTGGGACTGATAGATGATTTAGTGTGATATGTACACATTAATGTACACATTAATGCCAATGGCGCTTATTTGAATTTGAAATTATAACTGATTAATTGACAATAATATACATTTTCCATCACTGGGTCGATCCTTTATCGTGCATCCCTACCATAAACTGCTAGTCTGCAGGTAGAGCACAACCGATGGAGGGGGATGGAGCCAGTCTAAATCCACCACAGGCTCTGAGAGAGGCTCGGCTCCCACGATGCTGCCTGATGGCTTTAATTGGTCTCCTCTGGCTAGGAGCAGAGCACAGGAATCCCTACCCACTAATGGAGTGAGCTGCAACAAGAGTGATAACTCTCATGCACTGTACACATACATGTTTACTGTAATACACATGCGAGTATGTGCACACTCACCTGTATGAGCACACAAACACAGTTACACACATGTACTAAGCGAGCGTTTAATACAGCAGGGAACCATTCCAACTCTTTCTGTCTCACCGCTCTCTGCATTTAGACATAAATCCATACGCCTGAAAACCTGCCATAGAGATCTGATCCTATGTGAATACACTTACCCCCGCAAACCATGTTGGAAAGACGAGTTGTTCCCTCCAAGAACTGGCTGTTTGATTCTACCTGTTCAGGGACTATTTGGCACATCCAAGAAAGGGTTAAAGGAAAGGGATGAGAAAGCTAGAAAAAAACACTTTGCTTTCCCTGTTAAATATGGCAATTCTCAGGTTCAACTGCACATGAAGTCCCATCTGGTGGATGATAAGATGATGCTTCAAAAGCTGTAGGGAGTATTATATAAGAGTCAATGTAAAATATAAAATCATTTTAAACTGATGCCTTTAAAGAAAATCCAGTGTGAGGTGTATATAAATCTGAAATCTGAAAATTTCTGAGATGCAAAGTTAAAAAAAAGAAAGCCATAAATGTGTTTTCCCCTGCTGACTCTGGGGAACGATTATATTTGTTATTATTCTCCGGGACAGATGCTGTTTGTACTGAGTAGACCATCTCCAGAGCATTGCAAGATGAGACAAAGAGAGCAAGAAAGAGAAGTACATAGACAGACAAACATACTGGAATACTACTGGTAGAAGTACGGTACATAAACCTTCTTTTTATCTAATGAGCATCCTGGACAGACAGAGACAGAGACCAGTCCCATCTTTCATTGCTCAGCTGGGAATTACACTGCGGAGGACGGGGAATTGCTAAAAGCTATGTAAACATACTGCACACCCAGCAACTCCCAATCGTCTCAATATCACAAACAGACCTTGAAAAAGTACATGAAAAACAAGCGAGGAAAAGCTGGCAGAGGGTAAACGGGAGGGAAAGTCAATGTGCAAATGATATCGGAAAAAAGAAGAGCAAGAATGAACTACACAGTGGGAGCGTGATCCTCTTTAGCATTTAAACTACCTGCATTTACTGACTGAGAGCTTGAGTCTCCCATATGTCTGATGTGAGCAGTAACAAAGCTGACAGAGAAGATCAATCCACAAAACTCAACACATCCCAGAACCAGCTGTCATTCTAATTGCCTCCCTCTACTGTTACTTTTAGCATCAGTTCCATGCTAATGCTGCACCAGGTTACACTGGTTATGGGCCTGCAAAAGATTCTACTTCATCTAATGAGCAGTAGATTTCCATACAGAAAACAAGCATTATTTTATTCTTCTGTAGTGGCTGCAGACCCCTATGTATGTGAAGTTAAGTTGTCTATAGTGTTTGTGCCATCATGGGACTGTGCCAATTTGGGTTCTTAATGGGCTAAGCAGTGTTTACTTTTCAAAGACTTCCACATGAATTATTGATGGCTGCGAGCTGATTTGTGCTTGGAATTAGCCTGGAATAATCCATCTGGGCCTTCCTTGCTTCCCAGGTGTCATTTCATACTTCATACAGTATGCTACATACAGCTTCATACAGTGATTTGTTATCCTGATTTCTGCTGAGTGTAAAATGGGTTCTTGATGTGGACAAAAAAAAACAGCAGACGGGCTATGCAGGCACAATGGGAAGGTGACCAAACAGCTTTACTGGTCTCACTGGAACCACAAGACATGCATGGCTAATATCAAATGAATAGATTAACAAATGTTTTCCATTCAAATCTGGATCGCAGAACTTTTACATTTAAATGAACATCAGTTAAAATTAAACCCTTGCCAAATGAGACCACTCAATACTGATTAAGCCTTTGACTGTCAGAGAAATCTCTCTGTATTTCAGTATACTAGTAACTACAGAATATGGTGTCTGTGGCAACATTTCAGCACTGGCTCACCAGCAGTGATGTGTATTACTTCTCCGTCTTTGCTAGGGCTGATGGGGTGAGCAAACGTAGTGACCAAGTAAGCTACAGCAACCAGGTGTAGGACAGAAAACCAAAGATGCATCCAGCTCTCTCACTGTAGGAGAGGGTTCAAAAGTTACCCAATGCAGGTTTAATTAATCCTTGATTGAAGCTGACACAGTTGACTAATCATTTGCAAATATGTTTTATCATTTGCCACCGTGTAATCCAATCATGGCATCAGGGGAGCACTGCAACATTACCAAAGAGTTTCAATGATCGCCCTGATCATCCACTGCTGTCACCTTTATCCCTTTTGTAATTTATTATAATCTAATTTAATCTATGATTCCTTTTTCACCTCTATAAATCTTCAACCCTTTGTGTCATTATTCCTGCAATGCATCAAGTTACTCTCCTACTGTCACTCATACAATTCTTATTCACTGAGGTTTCCTTATCTCCAATGGAAAAGGCCTCTTTGTTTGGATCCAAAGTGCAGAAGAAACCTGGGAAATTCCAAGATGTTTTCCTGAATACCTTGCGGAGCAAATACACCTCAAAATGTGATACTTCATCATGCCCTTATTTGCTCTTCCTCTCTAATAGAACTAAATCAGAGGGCAGACGGTGCTCATGTAATGACTTGTCTGTGCATTTGGCTTTTACTGTAAAACATACACTGAACAGTATGTACTGACAATGTTTAACTGGTAACAATATTAGTAAAGTTATCAGAGGAAGTCTGAAAAACTGCAGAAGAAACGCTGAAGGAAGGCATGACTTCTACTTTTGAGAATTTCTTCCCACTGCGCTCATGTGCATGATGCCAATTTGTCCAGACCCCGATTCATTTTCTTGGCCCTCTTTGGTGTCAGAAAACGAATAGGCTTTGCATCTGAAGTTTGGTAATAAACTCTTGGATTAGATCCATCCCTCGGACAGAAATGAACCAGTCTGAGCAAAGAATAAAGAGACGACTCCTCAGCAGTCTGTCAGAGGCAACTGGCTCTGCTTTCTTTCCTGTTTGTGTATTTTTTAACCATTACAATTTATTTATTTTTGGCTTAAGAATACCCATCTGCCATTACTGTGGTGACATGCCTTTGAGAAGTTGATGAGGTTTGAGAGCACAGCACTGTAGAAGGAAATAGCCTGCTTAATTAGTGTGACTTTGGAGTCGAGAGATGTATTTATCTCATTATGGGTGTTTGAATGAATATTAACATGTTCTCGCTCGGAAATTTATAGCTGTTGCTAAATGTAAAAATTGGAAATCGAAAAAGTGTGAAAAAAGATGCAAAACTATTTAAAAAGATAATGCAAAATCTTATGTTTCTAATTGTAGATGATGAATGTGGCTCTGGGTTTTTAGCAAGTGGCAGAGGTGTGAGGACTCTCATGTTTCACTGGTGTGTGTTCAACAAGACACACCATGAATCTCAGCAGCTTTTTCTCAGGTTTCTCAGGTGTCGGTGTTCTGAGCAGAGATTGATGTACTCTGTCTTCCACTCCCTGTCTGTCTCTCCATGTCTGTATTTCTCTGTTTCACCCTGCTGGGCTAATCCAAGCTGGCCAAATCCCTCTACCGAGCAGGCCTGCATAGGAGCCGTCCTGCTGGGTGCAATATGCCACCCGCTTCCCTGGCAATGCCAGCCCCATAGGGCTTCAAGCCCACTGTGGTGTCTTGTCAGTAAACAGACAAAGATGTATGAATCATCTAAGTGACTCGGAGCAGGTAGTCCTGTGACAATAACATGTTGTTGAATCACGACAAAGAGTTATTTGCTCCATAGGATTACTGGAGCACACACACAGCAATACAAGCATCTTTGGCCCTGCAACTGACCTCTAATCTTCCAGATACCTGCCACCCACCATCAGATACAGATTGAAGAACCATTTAAATGGAACTGCTGTAACAAAAACAGAACAGTTATGATAAGCTGCAGTCCACCCCTATATAGTCACTTACACTTACCCTGTATGAATGGCCTGAAAACTCCATCCAACAGTGCAGTCAGTGTTGCACCCTACTGAGCAGCCCAGAGAATATCAAATTAAGTTCATCCGTCAAGGGAACAAGCTGTTCTCATATCTAATTGGCAGTTGAGGCTCAAGAACAGGATTCTATAAGAGAGAGTGGTGATCAGTTTACTTCCGTCTCCATCCTTTTTGTTAAACTTGTCTCTGCTTTTATCTGCTCTCTGTCTTTTTCCTGAGAAATGTTTTAATGCCCAGACAGCCTTAATGAGTCTTAGATGTGGGTCTGCTGAGGCTCTCTTTGTGTGCTTTTGTCTTTATCTTTATCTCTGGCTAACACACAATTGGACATGTCGCAGGGTTTATCCTGGCAACAAAACGCATTATCAGCCTCTTGTGAGCAATAACTAGGAACCTTTCACATTGTTACAGAAAAAAGGCAACTTCCACCTTCATACACAGGTGACACTTCATCATTAACGTCTTTTTTTCACCAATCCAGTCACAGAGGTTTCTAGTGTGCTTGTTGAGGGGTCCATAGAGAGCCTGCAGTGTCTTCTGTTGGCATTTAAATCCCATACACGCTAGACCTCACTTGTTGGCCTGAAGGAGACAATATAGGCAACATCATGTCTATATTGACCTGTCTCTCCTCTCTACAGAGCTGAATTAAAAAAGATCAAAAAAATAAAGGACAATGTAATCATGATTCTTGTCGCAAGGATCCAGGGAAGTGTGGGGAGGAAGCAGCTGGAAACAAAGCATGTTTGCACATACTCATCCAGTCATTACTGCTACATAGGGAGCCCGAAAACAACTACTGTTGGAGAACAGTCTGAGAGTAGGTTGATGGTAGTTCAAATGCATTCAGTTACATTAAATCCATAGCACTGATCTCATACTATTGGATGGCCAAAACATAATTATGATCATTTTGAATTAATATATGAAGGTCATTTCAAAATGTTCACACTTGAGTAAAATTAAAACAATGCATCTTTCAGGGTGTGGCTACCTTGTGATTGAAAAGTCACAACCACACCACATTTTTTTTTAAGTAATGGCAGATTGTAGTGTCTCTCAATAGTTGCCTGAAGTTAGCTGCAAATACTACCAGCCCAGTACTACAAATCAATCATTAAGTAACTCCTGTATTCATTCTGAACTCCCAAACATCGTACTTCTGTCTCTCTGTATTCATACATGTAAATTGTCCGCTTAGAAATTCCTGGAACTATCCGTTTAACCTGCCATTGTCACGACTCTCTCTACTCAAGGGTTCAGGGGATGGCTAAAAATGTCAGGATCAGAGTCAATCACATGCAGAGAAGAGAAGAGTCCTCACACAATTCAGATGGGAAAAAAGTACATGAAGTACACTGTGGCTTCAAAACTTCAACCAAAGGGTGACGTCACGGTGGCTTTTTCACTCTCTTTTGTATAGTCAATGCTTCATCCTCTGGGGACCAAGAATGAACTGGCGGCACAAAATTGCATGGCCCTTCATATAGTACCAATACATAATAAATCATAAAGTGAACTATATATTGAATAAGTGCTAGGAATAAGAAGTATACAGTTTGTCAAAAGCCAAGCTGTTGGATGTACATGACATTGTTGAAAACTACCCCAGGATTCTAAAACGGCTGTCAGTGTAAACACACGGCAACTTAATTCAGCTGATATTATCATTATTATTAAGTCATCACAAGAACATGAAGGTAGTCACCTGACATTACACCACAGAAAATACAATCTATTTCAATTGTTTTGTTTTCTTCTATTTGTTAATTTACTGTCATCCAATTAAGCCGGCAAACAAAGAAATTAAACAATAATTTAAGTATAAAAAAAATATTTCTATTAAGTCTAATTTTTAAAAAAGGTTTCTGACACAATTAAAAAGAAAATTGTTTTCCAGATAATTAATTAGTATCATCCTGCCTTGACATAAAGTATATTTACCAAAGCTGTGAAGGTTAAGGTCATTATCTTTCATCAAGTCAAAGGAGCTGATCCCACCCTTTTCATAAATACCACCGTTTGAAACAAATGAAGTGATTAATCAATAATGACAAACTTACGTAGCTGCTCCATTCTTTTAATATGAACAAACGTGTATTCCCTCTAAAACTTAGCCCAGTCTTATGGAGCACTTATTACTCAAGTCCTTGCTTGGTATAATTTCAACATAGGAAACTGAAAATGTGTCTGACTGAAGAGTCATAGCTACTATACACTCTCACAATGTACAACAACTTCAACATGATTATCATTGCAAAATGTTACATTACCTGAAATGGGGCTATAACCACTAATTCAAGTGTGAATGTCATTACTATATTTTACTTATACCCTTGCAAACACTTCAACAAATATCACAGCAGCTACCAATACGAGTTGAAATAGTATAGTATGTCATGACACACTGCAAGGATGTGGAATTATGCAGAACAAAGTTGAAAAATAATTGGATTACACCTGCAGTAAAACTTATCAAGTCAGGGTAAAGCATGAATTAACTTTATCCTATGTTCTGCAACAATTTGCTGCTTAAGTGGGGTGTGTGGGTGCTTCTGTGAGCTGTGGTGAGATTTTTTTTCACTATAATTCCATAATAGTAAGTAAAAAAAAAAAAGAAGACAGCTAAATTGGATGAGAGAAGAACTTGAGAGGTTAAGAGTTTGGTTTTGCAATGTTGGATTACAAGTAATGACTGCAACTTCGCCCCCCACCTCAGCCACCTCCACAGCATCAAAAAAGCATGATGAGGTTGTAACTGCATTAGTTTTTTCATGAGCAAAAACAAAGTCTCTCACACATCATGATTTACACCCTAGCTAGTAGTTAATTTTAGTTCTATAATGGTATCTCTGAACAACAGTGCAGACTCATCACACTCTGATGTGGCTACGGTGTCAGAAGTGCTTTTTGGAGCTGGATTTATGAGGCTGTTAATAGCTGAGGATATCACATGAGGATTACTGCTTTGTGATTATCACTTAACAATTTTGATAACATTCAAATGCTGTGTTAAATAATGATGTGCTCATTTCGGTGGCCAAAATAAACAAGTGGTGTAGTTGTTGCATGCAACTTTTCTGTTTTTAGCTTCAAAATATTCTTAATTCTCACTGGAATGTGTTTTTTGTCAGCCTTTTCTTTCAGAAGTATCCTTTGTCAATTATTAAAGTTACCAAAACATCACGACAAGAGGGAAGACAAGTTGAATGTAAACTGCAGATCTAAGAATTCTCAGCAGTCTCAGGCATAGGATAACATTCTTCAGTTCAAAGATGCACACACATTTGTATATAACTCAACTCATTATATCATATGGGACATAATTTGTTAAATCCAAAGTGGACATTTTGCTGATAACGTAGGTAAAAGAAAAATGTGAACAACTAGTTAATATTTGATTTCTCTACATGGTAGCTTTGCTGTATTTCAACTTCATGGATGTTAAGTAAGTTTTTCTTGTACAATTTTACTTCCAAGCAGTTCCCACAAGTATTTTAAGTGGGCTTTTCAAACCAACAGAAACATGAGAGCCTGGGAGCAGCGGCCACACATTGGCAAGAAATGCACATACATTTCATTCAAATCCTGTGTCTTAAGATTCCTCAACATGGAGCTAAAGAGGTACTTTCACTTGAGGGAGAAATTACTGGTGTGAGGATGGAATATGTTTCCAATTTAGCAGTGGCAGGAAGATATTGGAAAAAATGTAATAAGGCATAGATCTGGAGATTTAGAGATTTAGAGAAGCTGGAGAAAAAGAGACAGAAGGAGAAATTGTGAAGAGTGTAGTTTCCTAGATGTAAGATGACAGGTAAATTAGCATGTGTGGCTAATGGGGCAAAAAGTGCCTAGCCTTCATAGGCACCCTTTCACTCTGACAAACAGGCAGCTTGTTGACCCAAATATTGCCTCTGTCACTCCATTTCTCCATTTTAGCATTTAAACAAAGAGACAAACACCCCCCACTTTGACACTGACACACTTACTGACATACTAACAAAACGTGACCCAGCACAAACACACATTAAGATGCCATGCATGTGCAGAGAGCAGAATAACTTAATCTAATAAAATTTAGAAAGAGTCAGACATGAATGTTGAAATGTTCAAAGGTTTTTAAGATGTTGGCCTTTTGATTTTTCATCCATCATGCTTTCTTAGCAGAATTTAGAAGCAGTGAAAAATCACAGTCTGCATCTTGAATAGAGCATGTGGAGTTGTTTACAATCTGCTCATCAAGGCGAGGGGTAAATCTCTCTCATGCAGCTCAGTTTTTTCTCCACCTTCCTGCACATAGCAGGAATCAATAGCCAGATTGCTGTCTCTGAATCCCTCTGTCATTCGTTTTTCTTCCAATCACTTTACTGTGTATACCCTTGATGCCATGTTTGAGTCATAAATCAACACCTTTGCAAAGTGGGAGGAGTGGGAGTGTATGTGTGCACACACATGTGTGTGTGTCTGCAGAGTGAGTACGTGCACATGCATAAATATTTGCGGATCTGCATGAGAGACACCACGGTTGGGTATTACCACATATCAGTGTGCCTGTCTTCTCGTCGCGGGTGTCTGAATGTTTCATCTAATCATTAAACGCTGACAGGCTTCACAGAGTAGCGCCACTGATCCCCGTCAGAGGAATACGGGGCCTGACTTCATTAGCCCTGTTAGTACTAAGCTGCTTTACCCTCACTCACGCCTGGCTTAACCTGCACAGTGATAAATGCTGTGAGGAGAAGGAAAGATAGGCAGAGGGAAAGAGGGGTGAAACAAATGGAAAGCAGGGACAAAGGCATTTAGAGAGTGGCAAAGGTGCCAAAGTCAGGTACAGAGGAAGAGAAAGTGAGAAATGGGAGTGTACAGATCGTGTGAACCTGCAGTTTTCAGAGGCACAGGAGGGGATGAAGCTCAAAGTGGTGTTTGAACTGAGAGGGATTTACAAATGCAAAAATCAGCAAAACAATCAATTAACTTGTGTTGCAATTAATCAATTACTGTGCTAGCACATTGACAGTCAAAGTGCTTAACTGGGATTCCGTGAGGCTGCTATGTGATGAAGAGTTAGCATTGACCTCTGCACACACATATGCACCAACACTCATGCACAAGCTAATTCATGCTGGTGCATACACATCTAAGCGCATAAAGATATGCATACACATCTTTGTTCTCAGCATATTTCTCCAGTACATTCATCTGGTCTCCCTCCTACCAGGACTCCCCTCCCCTCTCAGCACTCAGTCTTTTTCTCCTGCCAGCAGCGGTTTTTGGCTGGCTTAAGTACGCCCACAGGCCCCTGAGGGACAGCCCATGACGGATGGCACTGCGTGTGACTCCGATTCGATTCAGCCCATTTGATAAATTTATTGCTGGCATTTTGAAAATGAAATTAGAGGGACGTCTCCCAGAGACTGTTTTTCCAGCAAAGGTGCCATAAATACACTTCATTTGGCAGAGGAGAGGGAGGAGGAGAGTAAGGGGGTGGAGAGGTGTTGGATAAAGGATGTCATGGTAGGGGGGCAGATAGTGGGGATGTTCCACACAAGTAGAGAACTAAAGAATAAGGTCAAGTTATAATGAGGTCCTGTATTAATCATGATATTGGTGAGGAACAACAGTAAAGGTTATTCAACCACAGCCCTGGACTTAAACACTGTCTGCTGCCCTTCAATCTAAGACATGTACAGATGCACTGTAACAGATGTAAGACCTGCATCTCTCACGTTGAATACTAATATAATAGAGAGTGGAGAGCAAACATTGCCATCTTTCTCCATTTTTGATGCACAGGCACACACATAGAACACGCAAACTCTTGAACATGCACACATATGGTTTATGTACACTATCTTTTTCCTCAAGGCCCTACGACTCTCTAGTACCAATGGCACTGTCACTGCTGCATAGCCGGCCATAACTCAAAGCGTATGAATGAATACAGCAGACTATTTTTCTCCACATTCTCTCAATGTGACAGGGGATGTTTTTGTTGATGCTATTGACTAAACAGATTCAAAATGGTCATATTGCATGGCCAAGAAAAGAAAGACAGATGCGTGCATGGACACACGCAAGCTAACAAAAGTGAACATTAATTCACTGTCAGGTTACGTGGCCTTACTTATCTCCCTCTCATTCAGTGACGTATATGCGGCTGTGCAGGGATGATGTACACCACAGCAGCCTCTGCTCCCCTTCAACATTCATCAGAGAGTGAGGCCCGGGCAACCCACATCACTTACCTTTATAGGCCCATCTGACAACACCGTACACCACATAGTCATCACATTCACAGGCCTCACAACGGTGTGTTTATGTGTGTGGGTGAGGGCACACAAAGTGTAACCTGTCACAGATGGAATCTATCAATGCCGCTTGCACTATATCAACAAGCAGCTTCAATAGATCTGAAGCTCTGTATGGCGAAGGATGTTGCCATGTTCTCAGAGACACACTCCTGCTGTAAAGCTTTTTCATATACATGTTGTGCACGTTATATCAGATCCAGGTGACAATGACAATATTTTCACCTGCGTTCTGCTCCGCTCTGGTAAGAGCTTGTACAAAACAACACACAAGTTCTTATAAGCGCAGCAGGGAGTGAAAGAAAGTTTCAACAAAATCAGCAGGGAGTCCTCCTGACTGATTGTCTGCTCCAGCTTCGCAATCACAGAGCGCGACACACCCTCTGCCATTACTGTACCTCCACTACGAGGAGCAGAGGGGCTGGGACTGCTTGGTGCATACACCTGCAGGCTGCCGCTCAGAACAAAACCCCCGGAGCTGTTTATACTGTTTGACTGCGTGGCCCCATCATCTTACAAAATCAAAACAGCCTACAGGTACATTCCTACAAACATCTCCCCCAACTACATCTCCTGGCTCTCCCTGAAGATCCACTATGCAAAACAATCACCTCCCCCCAACCTCACATTAACATACACATGAAAGTGTGAAGGAGGCAAAACCGAACTGTGATTAGTCTTAAGATGAGACTTACAGAAAGCGATGCATAAACAAAGACTGTGGGCTGTCTATCATTGCGGGAGAGCAGGATAATTTAGTCTAGGTGTCAGTGGGTGTGAGTGATTGACTTTGTAATCAAACAGATTGTTCTGTAACAGAAACACTAGATGACTCAATTTCAAATCAACATCAACAACACCATGAAATGTTTTTCATCTCATTAGCAGAAATTCAGAGCACCACACAAATACACACACAGAGCAACACACGCACACATGCCACCCTTCTGAAAAACGTATGGGGATCCACAGGTGACTGACGGAGTGCCGTCTTACCTTTTTGTGATGACACAGTGGTATCTGTAGATAAAAGAGAGAAGACACACAGAGGAATGTGTTAGGAGCCGACAGACTGCTGTATACTAGACACATAAAATGCAGGAGATGACAGCCACGGCGGTGATTTGCTGGGAGGTGAACGAGCCACCCATGAGGATAAACAGATCGGGTGGGGGGGATTGTAAACAACCAGGGGGGTCTCTCATCTCAGACCTGTGGATGATCTCCACTTCACCATACGTATGCATGCTTAGCTGTGCCTGGATATGCAAACACACATAGGGAAGTATACATTGGGAATGCTGAGTAACACACAGCAGCTTTGCTCCACTCTGCAGGAGAGCCAAGTGGGGGAAAGAAATCTGAATACACACCGAAGATACACACTGAAGAGGGACCACAAGTAGAAGGATGAGAGTCTCGAGACCCCTGGAAACCCTTGATCTCCTACACAATTTACTCTGAGTGAGCTTTTTTAATAAGTAAAAAATAATGCCTGTGAGGTGCAGCAAGACAGAGCAAATCAGATCCTTTCAGAAAACATTTTAGGTTCTTATTCAGAGGCCACAAGAGACGCTCCTGGCCCACAAGGCATGCATCAAAACACGGGCTACTTGGAGGAAAAGATGTGCTGCAATGTGTTTTTCATCCAACACAGAACATGTGGAATGTGTGTGAGGGAGAAAAATACAGTAAATTTAGCTTATTGTTCTCATAAAATATTTACCAGGACAGTGTTTGTGAGCTCCCAAGGTTTCATTTTTATTTAATAGACTTGTCAAACTTGCAGGGACACTCTTTTTCATAACTTTGTACTTGGCAGCAGATGAAATCCTATAGAACATTTCTCTACTGGCCACGCGCCCAAAAAGCCCAAATGGCCACAGACATGGGAGGGGAATAATTGAATCCGGGTGGATTTGTGGTGTGCTAGGCTGAGGAACTGATAATCCAAAGCTCTGCCTAATTGCCAGAGTAAAGATGGCGCCCATTGTGGGGGTGGCGTCGGTGTTTATCAAGGCAGTGTGGCGTGGGATTGGACTGAGCATTAGGGCTTTACACACTTTTGTTTTGTGAGGTGTTACAGTGGATTTGAGCAAATATTGGCCCTCCGGTTATTACATGGTCTGATTGTCTGCTATGCGACTGTCCATAAGCTCTGCATGTCTAGCCTAATCTGAGAGGAGGCTTCAAATAATTAGTTAGTGAAGCACTCTCACAGCCTAGCGCAGTCGGCCTTATCACTTAAAGAAAATCCTTGGTCCATTTCCTTCTCACTCCAAAAGGCTTACAAACTCTCACCACTGTTAAAACCTTCAGGGCAGCCGCATAGATGATAAAATATTACCCAACATGTCACAATCACTGACCCACATCCTGCTCTTTTTGTCGTTGGTTTTGTAAAAAAAGACTAGAAGTACTATAAATATAAGTACTTGATCAATTTGCCAAGACTGTGAAATCATTTTAAGAGAGAGAAAAGAAGAGAGATGATAACTATGTTTTATTTTTGTTTGTGGTAACTAACAGACCTAATTTTAACATTTAAAATTGACTGATTTTCAACATCTTGGATGGATAAAGGGCACCACATAAATTGGTTTTCACCCGACGTTAAACAAAATACAGGTCTTTAATAGTATTGCTGTTTCTTTCAGTCACTTTCTTCATCAAAACTAACATTATTTCTGTGCTGAACATTTCCATTCAACAGTACACAGCATCTATAGCTTATTAGTTGAGAGTCAAACATATCCAAAGTCCAAATGTTCATCAGTATGTGCCAGACAATCTGTGTATTTACACATCGTTCCATGTTTGTGACTTACGCGAAATCTGTAAATCTGTAAATGTAGTTGGGGATTACAAGAATTTATAATGAAAGCTTAAACCACAAGTCTTGCAAATCTGAGAGACTAAGACAGCTAAGGCAGGTATTTCATTTATTCTAGCACATCTCATAATTTACATGCACTTAGAGCATGGTTTTTGGTGCATGCTAAGAGATCTGCCAAAAACTGCTGCTATAGAAACCTTTAACCCCTGTTAAGTATCAGTCTGACATATTTTGTGTCAAACACAGTACTGTCAATACACAGTAGCCTACATGCCAATTAGTACTTGAATATTTCTGGAAAAGAGCTTGCAAAGGGCAAATCATAGAGTCAACACAGCTCAACAAAAAACTTGGGCTATGTTCAGACCGCAGGAAAATCACATTAGCTTTTCAAATCAGATGTGAAAGATGCAGTGTCTGCACTGTTATTTCTAAGTGATTTCTGTGTCCAGACAACCCACCTGCATGTGTTGCTGTAGTAACAACATCAGCGTCACTGTGTATGCTGGTGACGCAACTTTCCAGCACATAATCATTAGAAATGGTTATCCATTATAAATGCATCAATAATTAAATAACAATAATTATTATGAAGTCACTGAGCAGACAATTTATTTTAGCGTGACTGTCTGTGGACTGTTGTTCTCTGTGTTGTGTTCCATACATACCATGGATACAATCTCGATAAGCCAAAAAACTGATTTTTTAACATAGCCTTGTTCTTTAACAGAAAGGTCTGTCTCAAAGGATCTTTTACACAATTTTTTCAGACATTAGTAAACCAGATTAAGTTAATAGGAAACAACCAGCTGAAAGCCAGCCAGAGTTATTTCCTGCAATCATGTAGTTTAATTTAACAACATATTGACACTGTGTGATAGGGTTGGGCTGATAGATGATGCCATAATCCATTGCTGATGGCTTACAGTCATTGACCACTGAGCTCTGTATCATTGTCACTGAGCTCTGTATCGTTGTAACA
>OMLP01009871.1:1318-22505 GCA_900302685.1 Spondyliosoma cantharus | reverse complement strand
GAGATTTAAAAGGCCCCCACCAGAGAGCAGAGGGGAGTAAAATGCAGGAGAGGAAATGAAAGGAAATTTCTTGCTGCTCAATTCACTAACGTGACATCTCCATGTCTTGTTTATTATTTTCTTATTGAACCAGCTCAGTTAGCTGAATCCAAGATGCTCGGTTACATTGGTGGCAGCAGTGTTTCTTGTCTGTGGGCCGCTGTAGCCAGCCTCAAAACTGTGAGTTAATGAATTGCCCCTATGCACACAGTGTAAACACACAATAAACAGCAGGGTGCTGCACTTAGTCTCACTTTTCTATGTTCACATTGATATAAATATACTGGGTAGGGGTGAAATATGAAGAAAATGTGTTAATATGCTCTCTACACTGTTTGATAAAGATAGATAATGTTTAACACTCTAGTTTGATGATAATAAATAATCAAAAGAAAGTGATTCTTCCATCTTTAGAACGTGTTATGTTGGAGTAGAGACACGACGCTGATCGGTGTCAGCCCACATAAATAACTCTGCTGTTTAGGGAGGTAAAAAAAACCTCCGTCATTGATTACCGTATATCTTCCCAGCTATAAGCGGCTTATATAGATTTAGAGACTAATTTGCAGTGGATATGTGAGTGGCGTTTTGATGTGCCCGTGCACCCACAGCAGTAATCCTATGGGTCTGAGTATTATGTAAAGCAGGCCATATGTCAATACAGGTGTCCCACTGCAAGCCTAGTAAAGTTAAGACTGCCCAAAAGCATGCCCGAGGACACTAAAAGCTATATTTTTCAGAAGAATTTACAAAATAAATATCGCTAAAGCGTTTCCTTTACTTTTTGGAAGTGTAGCCTCTCACTGCCAAAGAGGACACAAGATAAAAGATGGGAAGAGTGCAATGGAGGGAAAGACTAACAGTAATAGAATGTATTACTCTTATAGAGCAGGTAAAAACACGTCAAGAGGCAAACACAGACAAAATAAATTTAGAGGCCCTAATAGCTAATCAGACATGGTTACAAAACATTTGTGTTGAGGTTCAGAACATTCATTACCCATTAAAAGGGCATATATTTACCCAAAGACTACGTTTTTGATCCAGTGCATAGAAAGCTGATAAACCAAAGTAAAAAAAACAAACCTCATGACAAACTGTATATTCGAACTCTATACTGACAATATTTCAACTGAAGCAGATAAGGAGGCTTCTCTGATTGAATTAGTGAATGCTCTAAGTAAGGCTGGCCTTTAATGCCACTGACTGACAATGACTGAAAGCAGGTTAAACCAACGCTCTGGATCCGAAGAAAGATCATAAATGAAGGAATAATCAACGGTAACTGCATACTTATCTGCCACCTTGTGATGTCAGATGTTCACTCTGTAGCAACAGAGTTCTCTACAGTCACTTTCAGGACACCAATCCACTTCTCAGAGAAAAAAAAATATGATTCTCTATCACGTATAAGTTTAGTTTTTATACTTATATACCCTCACATGACAAATAACAAAAAAATTGCAAAACTATGCAAAAAGTGCTGTGTTGAAAAAGTTGACAAACACCTTCTACCATTCGTGATTGTCGGTGTCAGGTTGTTGTCAGCGCTTTTCTGCACACTTTGGCATATTTTGTACCATCTGTCTCAAGCGAGCATCGCAATATAGGACATTATATGCAAGGCAAGCTTCAACTTGATTGAAAAGCTTTCTCTATTTTGTGACCAATGAGCTCGTTCTTCCTGCTCTTACTGCTTGTCTGGATGAAGAATTGGCACACCTGCACAAGACAGGATTGAAGCCATAAACATTGTGTGATGGATTTAACTTTAGTTAACGATGATAGTGATCAGTGCGGCTTCAAAAATAGACTCGCTTCTGAAAGTACAAATATCTTGGATTTTGCACTTCTTCTTTGTTTTCCCCTCTTCTTAATCACGTCTTTGCTAATTCACATTTTAACACACAAATACTCTACAATGATGTACAGAAGCTGTTTCTAAGGGTTAGATCTGTGCTTTTAAAACTGTAGGATCTCTAAAATTATATGTGTGGGAATTAAGGGAAACAGAGTTCATATTCTGGTTGCTGCTTTGCATTTCTAAAAGGTTATAAAGTTGTGTTTCAGAGCTCATCAGATGCTCTCGGGTCATATAACCCATATAAGCACATGGAAGATAATGTGAACACAGAACAAAAAAGTTGTATAATTAGCATAAAACATCACACTAAAACCACAGTTTTGGAGACATTATTAGTTTAAATCAACCAACAGCAGTCACTGGCATCCGATTATGCAGATGGTCTTTTACAGATGATGAATAGCCCGGACCACAGGTGGGACTGTAGATACACGCTGGCTCTCCTGTTCTGCAAATGTACGCTGATCTTATGTGAGGGTTAAGGAATCACCACGTGATCCCTAATATACACAATGCAACCCAGACTGATTGAATTAGACTGCTATTGGAAACCTGTCTTCTATTGACCTCTCAAAGTTGTGGCCTTCCAGCAGTCCGCTGTGGGAATAGTTTTAATTACAGCCAGAAATTGCCTTCGATTTTTATCCCCATCATGAAGTGAGGAATCCTAATCATCGCTTTATCAAGACAAATGAAAACCAGATCATTACTGGAAGATGCTGAAAATGTGCATAAATGAATATATCATCACAGTGTGAGCATGTATGTTTACATGTAAACACAACTAAGAATATTCAGAAATGTAGCTGTATGTTCCTGTATGTAGAATCGAGTGAGCAGTAAAGTGTGCAGACTGCACTGGAAACAAATGTGGCTTTCGTCAGATCATTAACCACTATTGATGTATCATCTCAATAATGTAATTAAGACGAATTCTAACACTGCAGCTGTTTGTCTCTTAATCACATTCGCCGCTGGACAATGACAACCCATCAGTTGAAGTTATGAACTATAGGAACTACTATGTGATAGATGGTTACACAAGTCAGTTGTGACCCGGATGCTAATGATTCAAGGAGGACTTAGTGATGGTACAGCTCATCTCAAATGAGCTGAATACATAATTGAAATCATACATGATATTGATAGAATTAAGAGAAAATCCTTATTCAACCAGTAGCCATGTTTCTATTAATGCATTTTTTTTTGCATTTCTAAGAATTGTCTTACAAACCAGTGATCAAAGAGCAAAATTCAAACAGAAACTTCTTGATTTCAAAAAGAAGTGATGGGGAAAAAAAAGAACAATTAATTCACATCAATGATCAGCTATTTCTGCTCTGGGACAATAAGAAGAAGCTTTTTCCATTCCAACTAGCTGACATGAAAGAATAGTTACAACTTGCCCAACTGAAAAACAATATGAGCCTAAACCTAATCAAACCACAACCCTTTCACAAGATACATAACAGTCCAAAAGTCATAACATGCCATAATATGTCAAATGTTTGTATTCATTTTGAAAGTCTAATTGGATGTTTCACATTTATTAATATTAACTTCATCATGGAGTGAATTATTTGCAAAACTGACGCAAGAGGGGATTCATCATAGTTTGAAACTTATGGCCACTGACCAAGCTGCTGAATGAAGAGGTGTTGTTATTACAGCCAATGTGCAACACTACCAATAAACTTCTAATGAAACTATACTTTGTACAGCCTTATTCACCAACTCTACACCATTTGATGAAAATATTATATTTTTTCTGAAGAGGGGCCCGTAAGTGTGTTGACATAGAGGAGGGAGGGAAATGTTTAAAAACTTGTTGCACCTTTGACAGAAGAAGGACTGACACTACTAGAACTGGACTATCAAACTGTCATATTGTTAACTATACAGTTTGCAGTTTGCAATAGCAGGTTGTTGTGGGACCTGCTGTAAATACACACCTAAATATAGTGAACATGACTCTTTTTGTATTCCCTGCTATGTAAAACACTTTGATGACATGAGTCATTAAACTAATATTTTTAAAATCACATGTCTGAGCTCTTTCCACATATGAACAAAAAGAAAACAGAACACACTTCTAGGTTTTAATTAGCTGAGTGTAGCGCATGCTCATCTGCTACATACTGCACAGGGAGCATGGGGACTGCTGCCTTCTTGCTCATTATGTACTAATGAGTTGTCTATTAATGAAAATGGAAAGCATTTATTTTGTGAGCACAAAGGGTTCAGCTGGATTAATTACTGCACTACAGCAACAAAATGAAAACAGAAAGTGCAACATCACTCTTGTGTGGCACATTACCCATTAACCAACTGTTATCAGGGCCTGGCAAGTGGTGCTGCACGACACACTAGGAACAGAAACTGTTTGCATTGGCCATTAAAACTTCATGTGAGCTGCACGCCTGACACGACACACTTTCTGTGATGCATACATGCTTATCCGCCCACATGTCCATTCATAAAATCATCTCGTTGCTGTTACAGTCTTTAATCTTTGCTAGATCATAATGATAGCACTTCTTCACTGGACATTAATTTCACATAAGCTCTTCTCTGCTAAAAACAAAATGATTCCATGGAAACTGCATCCATAATAGGAATGGAAATAACAATAGAGACAAATATTTAGTTTTAATGCAAACAGCTTTTTGGGGGAGAGGTGCAGACCTAAAAGATGTGAAAATGGCAGGTCATATGCTCACCATGGAAGCTAAGTTGAATGGGTGACACAGGACCCACGGGAGGGGAGCAAGAAGGGGTGAGCAGACCAACATATCTTCTTAAAATGTATGTAGCAGCAAAAATGGCATCCTGTGGTGATAATTTATTTTTATCGTGCCGTAATTCCGTTCAAATGGTGATCAGAATCATCCTAATAGCGCGTTAATAGCTTGATCTCCCATTGGGCTCTCCTTGGAGAGGTCGGGGGTATGAGGAGAGTGTCGGCTCGGACAGCCTCAGCAGATGGTTCTTGATCAGATATTAGAGTCTGGGCAATGAGGTCGTCTGGCCATGAGAATTCTGCCATGCCTAGGGGATAACAACCCCGTCTGAACCTCCGGTTTCCAGCTCTGGTTCCAGCGCCAGACGAATAGCTCTGTGTCCCAGCCAGACTCCAGGGACATTGGAGCAGTGACAGACTGCTGTCCTTAAGCCTTGTGACAATCTGGGCAAACCAAAATGCAGAAACATGCTTTCTGTTGTAGTTCATGTTCCTCCAGGAATTTGTTTGCACCCCATTTGGGCTGTACATCATTTGATGACAAATGGTAATGTAATTGCTACCGCCGACTGTTCTCTCTTTTAAAAATAATCATACTGATAACCAAAAACCTACTTAGCTGGATTTGAAGAAGATCTATCCTTTCATTTCAATCACTCAGTACCCCTATTGTGGCAGTGTCTGTAGGAGAGATAAATCATTAAATAACAGGATGGCATTTTATGTGATTTGAAGCATCAGTTGTGTTGTATTAAAAAGATGGGAGGCAGACTAACAAGAAGGATCAAGTCTTTGTTATTTAAATTGAAAATTAATCTGAGCATGTCAGTGTATGAATGTCTTTTGTGGGGAAAAAAATAATATGTATGATAAGATAAATCCTACTTTGACACCTCTGAATCATCTATTGGCATTCCTATCTTCCATTTTCTGCCTCATATTTCTGTCTCTCCTTCCTTCATCGACAAAGCCACTGAGGAAGCTAGGTGAATAAACACGACAATCCGAGCTTTATTCATCCTCTCCCCTGCAACGGTGGCAGTCTGAAATGGCAGGGCCTCAGATATGACCTTCAGTTAGAGTGGTCCCCCATCAGTCATCACTGCCACCCACAGATCAGACAGTGGATGAGAGGTAGTGGCGAGTCTCATCCTCCTTCCCATCTACTCTCTCTCCCCCACAGCTGTCCATGAGGGATTTCTTTCTTTTCTTGACTTTCCTCTCCCCCATTTTAACCCTCTCCTTATCCTACCCTTGACCTATCTTTGTTTGGCCCCTATTTTTTTGATGTCCTTCTATTTATCACCTTTTCCCATGGTTTCCTCTCTGCAAGAGATACAGTCTTGATGGGTATAAGGTATCTGTCCTAAGTGCTAGAGTCTTTAGAGCAAAAGTACATGTTTTTTGAATATAAAACCCTTCAATGCAAACGATATGTCATGGAGTGAGAAAAAGAAAGATGAGGAAGAGGGAAGAGGAAGTAAATGATTACAGAGCTGTGACTGTGGCATCCTCCCTTGTCTGCTAGTCAACCCATTTTGTCATAGCAACTCACCTAATGACTGATTATGTTACACTACAAAATGCTAACTTATTATTTTCCATGATCTGTGTCATTGGATCTTCTTTCTTTCAGTGAATCAGCCGTAATGAGCAGCCAGGCTTTGGCTAGTCTGATTACAGTATTCAAAAAGACACAATAGTTAAAAGTGCTCAATAATGTAGGTACAAACCCTCATGCTTATGCACTCAACAGCCTAAAAACTCTCATCCTGTCAGCTGTTTTCATTTATCTAACAGCCTGTCCTCCATCAAAGATATTGTTTGTGTGACAAACAGTTATTAAGAGTGTCCACTCAGCTTCATTTTTGCGAGTGACACTTTCTTAAAATGCTGCTTAATATCCTGAAGGACATAAAATATTGACATGTGTTTCATAATCAGATCAAAGACATACAAAGACAAGCTCTCTTACAAAGACACACACACACACACACACACACACACACGGGAACTGACAGACAGCTTCAATATTACAACAAAGATTGCAGCAACAACAAAATGTTTTCATTTACTTCTGTTTTTGTAGCAAACGAGCGGTATCATCGAAAACATTAGCCTTCTTCTTTTTGTAAACCAGCTGTTCAAGCTATGATCACAAGTGTTTCAAGGATTTTTAAACATTTTCTTTCAATCGTTCAGTCTTGTTTACTTGCCCATGTTTTTTTGTTTTTTTTTCTAGCACACAATTTTATTTAGATATAAGGTAAAGCCAGATGCTACTTCGGTAATAGATTATCTTAAATTAGTGAGTTGTACATATGCTGGAGTTAAAGGAAGAAAGAAGAGAGGGAGGTGGGGAGTCTGTTTCAAAGCAGGACTGAACTATCTGAAGGTTTAACAGATGTAGCATATTATCTCAGCGTCTTGTAATCTACGTTTTTGTAGTTCATGTTGCAATAAATTATTCTACGATGCAATATTGAATGCAACAATCTCTTTCAGAAGCAAATGTACCACTATAACAGCTTTCAGAAACTGGTTTGGTGGATCGTTGCTTTTTTTAATAATTGCTTATTGCTTACTATTTCACATGCGCACGCACACACACACACACACACACACGCACGCACACACACAAATATTAATAACAAATGTTCCTATTTTCACCTTCAGTGCATTTCTCTACAAAACCTTAATAATAAAGACTAGAAGCAAGAGACAAATAATTACATAGGCCTCGGGCTAGACTGTGCATCCTCAACTGATTTATTCAGTCAGAGCACACAATGTATAGCTGTGAGACATCAGGAGATTATCCCTTTTGTGGAGGATTTTGTAATTTAATATAATACTAGTGTTAAACATGGTGTCCCATTTATGTTATAATAAATATTACAAAAGCTTAATAAACTACATGTAAATGAGTTCTAAAGGTCAATGCTTTTAGTTTGACAGTCAGACTAATGTGTAATAAAAAACATAGCTGAATATTTCTGAACATTCATTGGGGATAAACTTGAGTATAGTGAAAAAGTAAATAATTAGAAGCAGAATATGTTTTTGTTGCAGTTGTCAGTTAAAATATAACTTTATTTTAGGCATGAGGATACACAGATTTCCCAAATCTTAAATTGTTATAAAAAACCTTGTAATTTAGTTCATTACAAAAGATTACATGTACAGTAAGTGGCAGTACATTGTGTTGTGCTCCTCCACTTCAGCCAATCTCTTTCTCTATGCAGCAATTCAGCTTTACTTGTATACAATGCTAACTGGATACATTGTATGTAACAAAGCAGCTTGACCTTACACTCAAGGTCTTTCCACTGTACAAGCAATGATTTGCTAATATGTCTATTTATTTGTCTATTTAATTTTGTCTTCCAGGATGTTGGAGGATGCAGTGGGTAAAGTCAGGCCAATGTGTGTGTGTGTGTGTGTGTGTGTGTGTGCTCAGTTGCGTGTAACCACACTGTGCACAGTTTCCACTGTGTGTGTGAGAAACAAAACTGAGTCATACCTCCTGGAGCTGCGTGTGATTCACAAGCCATTGAGTTGAATTCACATGCAATGACGTGAAGTAGCAAAACAAATCAGACTTGTTACTTGTGAATGTTTTAGGGCTGAACTTGAGTAATGGATTATCTAATCGAATTTATCTTAATCATTTATTTTAGTATTGATTATAGATATTGATTTGTTCGATAGGTAGATGTCCAATTTTCAATTTTGAGATTCAGATACTATTTCTTGTTTGTTTGTTTTGGTAAAGGTAGGCTATGGTGAAATAGCTGTTATTATGTTACAAAAAGTGCATGTTAGTAAATAGGACAGGGTTCCCATACATTCATTTTTTTGTGGCTAAATATCAATGCCGACTGTCAAATAGAGAACTATTTTTGGAGCCGTATGCTGTATGTAAGCTCTCTCTCTATCTCTCTCTCTCTGTCTCTCTCTGTCTCTCACATCGACCAACACATGACATAATGTTGCCAGCACACACATTTAACTTGGTCAGGCCACTCAGATATAATAACAGCTGCCTGACTATATTTTGCGAGCCATTTCAGCATTTCTTACCCTTATTTTTTATAACTCTGACAGAACAGAACAGATAGAGAAACATTCTCCTCTTAGTGTATACTGACCACATTGTCATGCAACCTCTCTTGTTCAATGTAGGCCTGTTGTACTTATGCCACTGTTTTGTAAAAGCATGTAACTCCTCCTGGTTTGGTACCATGTTGGTTTGGATCATTTCAACAGGCTGAGTCATTAACAACAAGCCTCCTCCACACAGGGCTCACCTGCAGTTGTGAAAACGGAATCACAGGGGAAAAATTCAAAATGTGAGCTTGTGCGTTTTTGGGCAACTTTATAAAACATTGTAACACTGCTGACAAAGTAAGTCTAAAAACCAGACACATAACAGGGAGAGGGAAATAAAAATATGAGAGGCGGGTTGAGCCGGCCAGTGTGCATGTAATACAGAGACCAGACGTGCAAAGAGGCTGAAAGGAAATAAGGTGAGCAGTTCAAAGTAATTTATAAGCAAACACTAAAATAAAGTGGAGAATTAAGTGGAATAAAAAATGCTAGAATAAGATATAACATGAGTCACGCTTCCAATATTCGCTGTTGATGGTTATTTATAGTTAATTAGAAAAATTGCTTCTCGTGAATAACGCTGGCACAGCTTTGTACATGAAGCTCCAACATCATCAATCCCCTCATAGGAATGACCACCAATACCAAACCCTCAGCCTGTGTGCACCAGTGGAAGATGTGTCGGTGTGAAGTCCAGCGAGACATTTTAAAAATGTATTGTCCTTCAAAACATACACATAAAAAAGAAAAAATTAAACTAGCCAGCATTGTGACACAGGTTCTTCAAACCACTTGTGAATTCACTGTAGCAGAACGGCTACACAACAGCCTCAGGGCTAGTGAAAGAGCGACAGTGACTGCTACCAGAATGTCTAATTCAGAACCGAGGACAGCTCCAGGCGGCGGAAGATGACGAGGCTGTAGGAGGATACTATCCCCTCTGAGTGCTGTTAAAGCCAAAATTGGTCCGTCTATTTAGTGATCCAGTGGTCCTTCCATAGTGGTTTCTGTTGATTTTATTGAAATATAAAACAGCATCTAAATTTACTTCTGACCTAAGCAAAATCATTTTCTATGAACTTGAACTCAGCTGTCTGAGATTCTCTAGGCCTCTAGACAAGGCTTTGACACCATTTTAAATATTCAGAATCAATATGTATTGACAAATTCAACAATAGCTGTCACACATACTCTCACTCACATTTTTTTACTATGTATACTGAGAATTTTGGGCACAACGTTTCTTTTGGTTTGACGGTTTCCATATTAAAAAGAGTACTGAAGCAAAATTGCCAGTGGCTTTGACCTGAGTTTTGTCGTCAAACTGAGCTCTGAACCTCAATTTGCTCAGTCCTTACAATAAAGGCTGTTATTAAATAAGGCTATTCAATATAGTTACATTTGCTGCCACCTACAATTTGCAGTTGGCACAAATTGATATTTGAGATCAAACCAAAGGAACATCTAACACAGATTAAAATACAACATGGATGATATTTCTAAAGACTTGGACACCCTTCTTTAGATATGTTGGTAGATATGGTAAAAGACTTGTTGAATGATAGGTGGCATTCGTATGTTTTTACATATTTGAGATGATGTGAAGATGTGGTCACATTGTATTGTTGAATGTAGCTTCAGTGCACATTTGAAAGCTGTTATTTTAGGTCAATAAAAGCACCAGATAGGACTCAGTATGGTAAATTACTGAATATTACAGGACTCAGATAAGGATTGAAGCCAACAAAAAAAACTTGATTGGGACATCTTGTTCCCAAAGTAATAATGTTTTCCTGTTCTCACTTCAAACGGCTTTGCTAAATCACAAAACATTAATCTGACTACCATAACTAAAAACATTAATTACCAAGCCTTTCTTCATGTGGTATCTCTGTAGAATCATTGTATTTTTTTGGCTCTGCACATCAGATCTGACAACACCTCCAGGAGCCTCTGCAACACCCTGATGTGGAAGAATAAATCCAGCTTTAGACCTGGACACACCTGAGGCCCATCATCTTATCAGTGAAGCCTTAAATCGTCCAGCATGTGGAAAGAATGGTTAGTCAATTGGAAAGAAAGAGCCAAGCTGAAAACCACTCGACAAGAACAGATCAAGTGAATGACTCCTGTTGAAGTTCTGATGCAACATTTGTGATCTCGGAAAACTGGCGGTCCTCCTGGTGTTTTTTTGGCTTCAACGATCAAATATTTCTCACCCTAATTCTCTCCATCCATCCTCACTCAAGAACAAAACCAGTGTGCAAGGATGAAGAGGGTAAACTATCCTACTCTGTGCTCTCTCTGCTGTCCTCTGCAGGGAAAACTGAAGCACTCCCATGGTGACAAGGAATGAGGGAGAAGGATTAAACTGAGATGGCTAATAGCGATAAAACACTTTGAGGACAACAAAAAGACAGGAAGTTAAGACAACCTAGACATATTTGCCCAGTGGAATGAAAAGTAAGATAAATACATAGCTGAAGATGAAGGGAGTGCAGTGGGGGAAATGTGGTGACGCAGAGCCAGCCGAGGGATCAGCACACTCTGTCACACTGTCACACCCAACAGGCACCACTGTCAATCACACGCACACACTCAACACCATGAGCAACAGTGTGCCCTCACAAAAACATGCATGCAGACACACAAACGTTCTTGCATATGAAAATGCACATACACGTAAACAAACACAGAAAGTGCTCAAATCCAGTATAAGTTAAAATACTTCATTGATAGCCTTCAAAGTTTTAAGATTTTTTTATGCAGATTCAAAAGTGCTCTAGTTCTGTGTATGAAAGGACATATTTTGTAAATCTAAGTAAAATAGGTGATATAAAGATATATTTTCAACAGTAAGAACTCGTCTTTCATCAATTACTGAAAGAAACAGAATTAGGAGCAGCGTGGGAGAGAGGTGAGAACATGGTGGATTGTCTTGGAGTGATAAAAGTAATCATTATTTCAGCTCCCCGTTCCTTTTCACGGTTTATTGCACTGAAGTTTAGTCATGCAGTTCATAATACAAGTTGTTTTGAGTACCTGTGGATGAGTCTGTGCATATAAACACTGGCACAATGAAACACTCGGGCAAAAAGGTGGAACTAATATGCGTCAGTGTATTAGTTTAACAGAGCGTGATGCTAGTGAAGTTTGTGATGGTGGGCACAGAAATACAGAATAATTAAATGTGCATGTCCATTATATTTACATTTGTTTTATTTGCTAATTGA
The DNA here is from genome assembly GCA_900302685.1 of Spondyliosoma cantharus. NCBI lineage: Eukaryota > Metazoa > Chordata > Actinopteri > Spariformes > Sparidae > Spondyliosoma > Spondyliosoma cantharus. Next base: position 10,519 of record OMLP01009871.1, on the reverse strand, counting down.
AGCTGAAGGACAAAAAACTATGGAAAGCCATGGCAAAAATGCAAATACGTTTGCTGATTTCAGTACTGTTGAATTTTACATTTCATCCATTATTACAATTAACTTTACTCAGAAACATAAACAATTCCTGTTGCAGTTCATTGCTGAGAAGTCATTGCATTTCTTAATAAATAAGTCTAACATATGCAGTAAAGAAATAACCATAAACCTCTTCTAATGGACCTTTAGTACTTTTGGGTTTTTACATTTACATTTAGAGCATTTAGCAGACGCTTTTGTCCAAAGTGACTTACAATAAGTACATTTGTCACAAGAGAGAAACCACGACATATCACGCTCAATAGGGTAAAACGAAATATAGAAACAATTGTCAAGCCCTAATCTGAGGATCATAACTGCTATTTATCAAATATACTTTAAGTGCATAAGTGCTATGATTGAAGTGCTAACGATATGAACATACAAGTGCGTATATATACACACACATATATATATATATATATACACACACGTTTATATACACACATATATACATATATATATATGCACTTGTATGTTCGTGGGGGAGTCTCGCTATGCATGGACGAGGTGAAGTCTTTATCTCCTAAAGAACAATTTCTATTGACAAACAGCAGTGACACCTGCACACTTCATAAAATAACATGCACTGCACTGATGCCAAAACACACTTGAAAAATCTGCCCCCATGGAGTCTTCTGGAAACTCATTTTATTCACAGCATTAAACCTGTTATCACATGCACATATTAAACCATGCCAGCTTGTCCAGAAGTACAACGGCAAAGCTTTTAAGCAAATGGCAGTTGTGTAAACTAAAATGGCAATGTTGAAAGTCAATTCAATAATAGCTGAAAGCCATTACAACGTTGTCATTAACAAGGTTGCTCGAAATGCAATTAGCCCCCTCACACTGCTCACGGCAACAAGCAGGGAGACGTTTCAATAAAAATAAAAAAAGCCAAAGAAAAATGACAGAAGGGGCCTGAAAGACTGAAGCATTCCCTGAAAATACAGGAAGACAAGATTAAGAGGGAGACAGAACAAATTTAGGGGATATACAGTAAATCCAAATTGACAAGCGATATGACAAGGGAGATAGCAAGCTAAAACAGCTACCAGTGTTTTCAGTATTGAGCCTTTTTTTTTTGGTTTGTTTTACGTGTGTGGCACTAGAGCTAAATCCCCATGCCCCAAAACCTCAACGCAGAGGCCCAACAAACTCTTTGATTAGCCCCAAAACCAAAAAACAGCCAGGTCTTGAGCTGCAATAATCAATTTGGTTGTTTGACCCAACCTCCCAAAAAAGAAAACGAAGCAGCTGAAGGCTTACTAGTGCAATTAAAGTAAGAGGGACACTGAAGGAAGACAGACAGTGCTACACATATTATCTGACTTTCACACAGGTAGGCACAACTTCTGCTGTTGCTAAAATATATGTAAGCATTGAAAGGCACTTTTCTCACCCAGTTTTAAATGCTGTTAGACTGTATTTGTTGGGATGTCGGTGAAGGAGGATGAGGTCGCGGCTAAATGAATGATAGGCATCACTGTCACACAGCAGACTTCCAGCAGGTCTCCTTGGAGATAAGAACCAGCTGTCTATCCCCAATACGCTGTTGTCAAGGTCACTTCTCTGCTTATTATGGAAAAGCCACCGCTCCTCAATGCTAATTCTGAATCACAAAACTCCTCTTGTAATTTAATACATGGTGACTTTCTTTTTATGGCATCAAAATATCTTAGATTTTGAAATCTTGGTTGCTGTAAAAGGAAAAAAATGTGGCTTCTGTCTTTAGATATAACAATCACCATTTTTATATCAAGTATAACAAGGGAGATCTGATGGGTGTCCTTATTAACAAGTTTACATCAGTACTATTTACACTGTATTAAACGTATCAAGGGAATGTATGTGTATATACAGCGATTTTCTGTGTTGCTGCCTTTCCTTGCCAGCATCTGTAAACACAGCAAAGCTTTCTAAGATGGCCCCAGTTCATGAGGAGCGTTTATAGCTTTCAGTATTTGGATATGTGTTGTTCTTCTATGAGCGAGGGGGGGGCAGTTGGCTGCCATTGATATCCCAGCGCAGCACTAAGGCAGCAGACGGGAGGGTAATGAGGAGGCAAATATGATTAAAACCATCTCCTCAGGCTGCCTTGGACCTGCCATTAAACCAACGGACACTCCTCATGCCTAATCCATCACACTGCTTAGCTCCCAGTGAGAGCAAGGAGAGAGACGACTGTTTGTTACAACACCCTCAAACCTCCAATCTCTCCTCTCTAAAACATAACTAACACTCCAGGAGGCTCACTCTTTATTAAAGATCTGCCACTAAAGGCCCTGGGCAGGGGTCTAGTGGTACAGAGCTGGTGACATCCTGGATACAAATCTACACAGAAAAGTAAAAGCCTGTCTCAAACAACATCAAAACACCAAGCCTATCTAATCAGCCACAACATTAAAAAGACAGATGAAGTGAATTACCTTGAACATTCTGTAAGCAGGCTATGTTTTGCTTGGTCCTAGCATTCATATGGATGCCATTTGACACGCACTATCCACTCAAACACTGTTACAGACCAAGTACACCCCATCATAGCAATAGCACTACACAATGTGTGCTTACCTGCCTGGGCACTGTTGCAGATCCTTTGAGTCTCCATGGATCGCCCATGGATGCTCATCAGATTGGGACTGGAGGAATTTGGAGGCCAGGGACTCACCTCGAGCTTTGGGGTTTGGCAGGGCGCATTGCGGATGGGGGCATCAGGGAGTACCGTTGCCATTGGCGGTGTACTTGATACTAGAACCCGACCGATATTATCTGCCGATATTAGGCATTTTCCAAACTATCGGTATCGGAATTTATAATGGCGATAAATGAATATTTGAAAAATTATATAAAAATGGACCAAACACCCTCTAGCCATTTTATGAGTGTTGGTGTCCACCAGAGGGCACTCTACAACAGGCAGAGTCTATGCCACCTGATTGATGTATAGGACGGCTAGTCTGAGATCTTCTTGTCGGGTCACGGGTCACCCTGCATGCGCAGACGGGCTGGCTACTGCAAAACACAAGCGAGCTAAGTGTCCTGGTTAGCGGCTTCAATTGATATCAACAAAAGAAGGGATACAAAAAATGTGCACTTGTCTGATCTGTCAAACTACCATCGCCATTCCGAAGAAGGGGAATGTTGAGAGGCACTTTCAAACTGTTCATAAAAAGTACGACACTAACTTCCCTCCGAAAAGCGAGTTGAGGCTGACACCGAAGCATCGCTACGGGTGAGTCACTCGAGAGGATGCTGGCGTGAATATCGCCGCTTCTCATTCCGTAGCAAAACTGTTTTTTTCTGTTGGAAAGCCAAGTTGTCCCTACAAACTCTGGGGTTGTGCTACTAACTTAGACTAAAGGCTGCACACCTGAACAACTGGCTCCGTGGACTCACCTTTCTTCGCTGATCAGCTGTTAGCATTGCTAGGCTAACAGCTAGGCTAACAGCTGTTCAACACAGTGTTCAACACACAGTGTTAGTAATGTTGTGTTACATCAACAGCTGTTAGCCTCGTCGATCAGCTGTTAGCATAGCAACGCTAACTTTCAAACCGACTTAATGTACTCAATACTCTGTGGGCTGTCCATCATTGTTCAGTTGTTCCTCCCTCCACTACAACCTCGAGGTTATTCACCGTCTGGCTCCTTGGTCGCTCTCCTCTGCTGCTGTGGTCTGTCCCAGCTCGCAGCGATGTTGGATGGTCCTCCTGAGGCAAGTCTGTTGATATGGTCGGCGCTATTCTCTCCATGCGGACTGACAGGCGTTCCATTTATTCTTTGTTTTGTTTGTTCCACTGTAAGTGCTAAGATGTTAAAAAAAAGGCCTTCCTTGAGGCAGCTGACTCCTTGTTTCAGGATTTTATAAACAAACTACAAATATTTTCATCAATCAAAGTTCTTCGCTGTGAAGTAATGGCCAAGGATTTGACACAGCAGCTTTGGAGAGACATTGCATATTTCTTTTTTTAATATATATATATATATATAGATATCGGAATATCGGATTTTAAATCACCAAATATTTGTATCTGTCTTGGCCTTAAAAATCCTTTATCGGTCAGGCTCTACTTGATACATATGAATCCAAGCAGCACACAAGGTTTCGCAGCAGAACACTGTTCATTACTTCACTTCTTACTCCTTTAATGTTGTGGCTGTAGACATTTTAACAATTACCCCTAAACAAAGCAGCAAAGTTAAGTACTAGATTCAAGACAGAAATTTGTAGGAATGACAGGCACAACCACAGACCCTCAGTGAAGTAAAGGCAAAAACATACGCTCAAATTGGAGATAAAGCAAGAAACATTTGCCCAATGAAAGAGATTCTCTGCCAAGACATCTAAGTGCACTAACGTGTGCCAGGAACAATAAATTACACAGAAATTAGCATAAGACAACAAAGAAAGATCATCTCATCATCCCCAATAGACTGCATCTACTGCCAAATAAAAACACGGGGACATCAGCCTACTGCATTACTTTAAATGATTTACCTGTCTCTCAATTATAAACCTTTAAACAATGCTGATGTGATGAAAGAGACATCCATTTACATCTAATGTTGATCAATCTTGTCTCCAGGAAATGAACAATGGACACAGTTGGCTGTTGGGGTTAATGCTGATGTAGATATGTGTTAATATCATCTACTCTTCTCTACACACCATTATAATGCATCCTGTACACCAGCAACTCCTGCAGGCAGATACTGAAACACCCCCACATAATCCCCCCAAAGACAAAAATCATGGAGAATCCACAGGCGACTCACTGTTGAGCAGAAAATGTTGGATTGTCGTGCAAAAGCCTGTAGGATAATTATCAGCAGGAAGCATAGCCTGTGGAGAGATAAAGCATCTTGTGCCCGAGGCCCTTTAAATGAGCCCCGCAGACCAGCTGAAAGATGCTGATGCTTCTCTTTATTGAGGGAACGAGAGGCAGTTCCATTAAACGAATGGGGACTCCAGGTTTTGCACAATTTGAGTTGAGCATAGGTGCTAGAATGCTGCATGATGATATGACTGCAAATAGAAGTAGTAGTAACTGATAATGCCAGGCTTGAGTAAATGGCCAACACCTAAAGAAAGAGGATGCATATGATACAGGGTTCAAGTTCAATCATCTTTCAGCAACAGTAAGAGGCGCATTAACAATTTCTTTGTAGAATGGTGCATACTGAGAGTTGTTCGATACTAAATGCATGTGGATTTACAGAATACTAAGTACTGAGAGCATCTGCATTTGTGCAAACTGCACCATGCATAACAATCCCCAAGCAATTCTGAATACTGTAAATGGTTGGAACACAAAAACAGCAGATCTCTATGCTATTCTGTTCAGCCTTGTGCTAATATGCTACTATGAAAAGACTCAGGGTCCAGACATTCATGAAAATCTTTGTGAGAGATGAAGATATAAGTCCTGCAGAAAAAGACATCAGTGTAAAAGACTAATAGTAAGCCCTTCCAATGCGCTGGGTTGGGAACCATGTGAGGCTTGCTGGAAGATATTGGCAGTTATAGAATCGTCTACTTGATATGGAAGAAAATAGGCTGACAAGAAAGGTATATGGTAAAAGCAAATGAGTAGTCCTTGGTCTTGAGATGCATGTACATCTGTAACTATGGTTTTTGTGGGGGAAGTATTTCTTGATAATGAAAAGGTCAACATTTGTATGCTCAGAGAATCTGTGCTTACTCAGTGTAAAGAGTAATGTGCTGGTGATATATGGACCAAACTGCATACACTTTGGATGATACTATTTAAATATGGTACTGGGAATTATATCATACATAATTTATCAATTTCAAGTGAGGACAGAACTCCCTGCATTTATCAAGCACGAAAACACAGTTTTTGAGTAGTTGGTTTAACCTTATGAAACAGATAGATCAACATATGTTCTCTCACTTTGTGCTAAAAGTGATCTAGTGAATGAATGTTTACAGTCTTGTCTGCTCACGTGGCTTTGTTTTGTGTTCTTTCTTCTTTGTGCCTAAATGAATGTGACCTTATCCTTTTGCTGAAGATTGCATTTCTTGATTAATGTCGCTGATTTTCTCCCTTACTGTTCATAATATATGTTAAACAAAACTTTATGTCATATGTTAAACCTGACACGTTCCAAATTGTGATGGTAGATAATAACCAGCTTTTGCCAACACAAGACAGTTGAGTGTCTCTAATTAACCTTTACAAGTATATTCATAGTTTTGATGTGGTATAACTAACAGTTAAATATCAAAATGCATGCGCAAATTTTTGAGGCATGAAAAAACAATTTTATAAAACAAAATTTGAGTTTATTAACTGGTTTATTTCCTCAGTTTTACAAGCTCATGGTTAATATCTTAAATGTATATAGACAGTTATAGATCTAGATTATATAGATTTGTAAACAATATAACAATATGGATAATCTGAGAATTTTGCTCACAAACATTCATGTCATTTGGCTGTGCCACAGGTATGAACCTTATCTGAAGTTAGATAACAAGCCAACAATCCTGACTGAGAGTGCTTGGTGTGAGGGCAAAGGCATTTTCTGTCACTGTCATTGCTTATGAAAAATATTGCAATTATGGCGCAGCACAGTACAGTCTGTCAGCTGATAGCAGAAGGTGCCAAGACCAGTAGCTCCATTATCATCTTTTGCCTTCATGGATGTCAAACAATAAAGGAAGATCGAGGGGCCGATGGAATGACTGACCATTCATAGCCACAGGAAATGTTTCCTTTTTTCTTTTTTAAACACGCTGTACTGGAAAGTTTCCTGATCCAAGTTTGGATTTCACATTCATTGTTCTGTGTTTGATGGGTGTAGTTGAAGACTGGAAGAGGATGGAAGATTGTTTTGACATGTACTGCTGGAACCAGAGCCATCTGCGTGATCTGGTCCTGATATCCTTCCTTCATGTAAAAGGATCATAATTCAATTCTTACTTCCTAATGATGACAAGCCAAGTATGTCACCTTTGTCAAAGTGGATCTTGTGCCAACATGGGGCCAAGTATCCAACTGAAATATTTAGCAGGTTGAGCATGTGTGTTGCATTAGGGCTCTCCCAGGGGCAAGTCAGTTTAGCCAGGACAGAGAGAGATGAGAGCCAGATTAGTACAAGACCTTAATGTTTCATGACACCCAAGGATGCTTTCATCTCCTCTGCACTGACTCATACAAAATATAAACACTCACACATGGAAGCATATGTGCTCATACAAACACACAAGCACACACACGCACACACACACTTCAGCCGGCAGTTACAATTTAATCATTTCAGTCAAGCATCGCATTGCTTGTCCAACCAAGCATATCTCTGCATCTCTTTTTCTATTTCTTTTCTTCACTTGGAAGACATTTCAATGTTGTGTGTGTCCTCACCATCCTGCTCTGTCTACTTTGGGGCAGCACTGTCTGTACTTCCTGATTCTGTTTCCATAGTGACTGCGACAGAACATTTCCTCTGCAGTGATGGATCCTAAACTAACGTAGCAGCCATGATGACACGCAGATCAACTCTGCTGACAGCGGTGATAACTTTCTCCCCCTGAGCCTCAAACTCCCTCTCCCTACCCACCATTTTCTCATTTCACACATCCATTCATTTACATGTAAACATTTCTAGCACTGATGGATATGCATCTTTTATACTGAACTGCAGTGCATGTCAGCCAGTGGTAAAATATCTAGTTACCGGAGAGAGTATAATCAGGATTTCTGGTGTGCCATCAAAACTGCAGGTGACAGGAAAATGGAGTCTACTCATGAGTCAAAAAATGCAACATGCGCAGCAATAAATAATTCTAATCTGTAGCTTTTGCAAGAGAAGCAATAAATCCTGAGGGGGATTTTTCTCATACACCTTTTCTGTTGAAATAGATTTACAGCTCAATAGAGTGTATACTATAAAACTTATTGACATTTACATGTAGCACCTTTCTTCACCTACACCATCAGACCCTTGGATGACCTATATGCTATTTGTTGCCAGCCTAATGAATTTGCCATTATTAATTATTTCTTGAGAGGGGAAACAGGTACAGCACAACTGCATGCTGCAGGGCACTAATGGGAAGACCTAACTCCAGTTCCCTGTGCCTGTTCCTTTTGAAGTGGTAATGGGCTTAAGGTGCGTGTAATTTCCTGCCGATAGCGGATGTGGTGGAGGGCCACACCTGGGCGCGTAGGATAAGGAAGTGGGACTCAGGGCTCTCCCAGGGGCACTGCTCACCATCCTTGCTATCGTGTGGCTGATAAAGGAGCAGGTGTGGCACTGAAGTAGGATACCGATAATACGAGCAGAACGGGTGTCCTTTAAACCATGACAGGATGAACTGCCCGAACACTGAAGCTGGGATATGTTGAGTTAACAGTCAGGTTGATTAGAGCAACCAGCCACTGACTGCGAATGGGGTAATAAACTGGAGGTGTTGCTACACAGGATTTGGGAAAAGCAGAGCTTAAAAGCATGTTGTATACAGTAAACTCATAAATATTTTTTGATGCTTGAAGCGTGGGAATGATACCTTAGATAGTGTGTACCTCTGGTTTATAATCTTTCCTGCCAACACATCACATTTGAAGGAGACACAGCGATGCATTTCCTTGACAGTCTGACACACCGAATTACAGTTTATTCAGAAATTTCTCAATGTATGGCATATCAGGATGCAATAGTGTGTTTGTGTAGCAAGGCACTTCATAAAACTACACAGTGCACAGTAGAAATTCCAGTATGCACTACAGAGTGTGCAGTCAAAGTTTAGGGGTATGTAGGTGGCTGGGAGGATGGATGGCAGCCTCTGTGTCCTCTAAAGTCTCCTGGTGCAGGCCGGAGCTGAGTTCACCTTCATCTATCAGCAGCATCGCTGTGACCACTATAACTCATCTTCACCTACACAACAAGATATGGACGGTGAATGTGGAGGTGGAGAGAGAGGGCAGAAAGTGGAAAAATAAAGGGAGAGAGAGTGGAGAACAGGAGCATCGACTCCCTCGCATGAATACTACCAAAGTTAAGGTTTTTGCATGAAATATGGTTGCGCAGTTTACCTACTATGTCTCATGGAGACATAAAGGGAGGAGAAAACAGACAAATAACGAGTACAGGCACA
>OMLP01009862.1:75615-89968 GCA_900302685.1 Spondyliosoma cantharus | reverse complement strand
GAAAAAATGAATTCCAGCCACAAAATGATGCACTTGGGTGGAAAAACACAAAGGGAAAGGAAAGAGCAGAAGATCCTTAAGGACAGAGAATAAATAGTTATTAATAAATAGTTGATGGAACAAATGCATGGCAAGAGAAGGAGACGAAGAAAAAAGGTAAAAAAAAAAAAAGTAGAGCGGAACAGATATTTTTGAAGGATTTTAGGTGGTTAGTTGATTATGAATTCCAGTAAGGTAATGAATCTGTTGCAGGCATTTGAGGAAATGAAGAGCAAGAGTGGGATATTCAAAGAGATGAGAGAAGCTCACAAGAGATGAAATATCACAGGACTGGTCAAATGATGTAAGAGCGGTTAGGAAGCAGAGAGGAGCAGAGATGCCGAGGGAGGGAACGGAGAAGCTAGGACTTTCAGTGGGCAGGAATTAGGCTGAGCCAGGGTCGCATTTAGCACTAATGACATCATGGATGATTAGGGACTACGCACACACACATACACACACACTCACAAAAGTATAGATGCACTCAGTGGAAGAAGCCAGACACCCCCCACGGAGAAGCCCAAGATCTGGTCCATTTAATAAAGCCGGAGTTTATTACCAACTTCCCCTTCCCTCTTTGTTTCTGTTACATTATTGATTCACACGCGTCTTTAGTGCGTGCGTCTGACTCTCTTTTACGTGTACACGTGTAACTTGCGTGCGCGACGAGCGTGCGTGTGTCCAGTGTGTGTGGAAAAGGTCTGTAGAAGGATATTAGTCACGCCCGTGTGGTAATGGGCCTCATTTTGCTCTCATTTTCATCTGCGGTCTCCGTAATGAGAGGGTCCGTCTGCCCCTGCTGATCAGGACAGGAAACCCTGTAGGGGAAAAGAGCTGTGAATAGCGGGAGACCGTGGCCAACTTTTCCCGGGAACGACATGCTACTGTGCTTTCTAAAGATGCAGTCTGTATGTTGTAATTGATCTGGGGCTTATATTGATTAGCTGGACTCAACGGTGAAATGCCTAAAAGATGATCAATAGATATCAAAACATGACTAAACCTTTCCTTAAACCTCAAAGTGCAGCTTTGCAATACAGTATGTTCAGTACTCGCAGCGGCCATGGAATGGACTTAATGGCTGACAGATGCTGCAATTTAGAAATAAACATTATTTTGACTCTTTCTTAAACTTTTAATCATATATTTAACAGTTGATTTAAAGATACAGCAGTAAATGACCTCCATACCTATGATTAATATACGGTAGTTTTATTTCACATTTCTGGACCAGAAAACAACATATTTGCTGCCGTATGACACATCCTAGCGCCTTTGGTGCAGATGTGATAAGGTTCTGTATATAGCAAGTGTTTACACAGCTCTTCCCCTGGATAAACAAATCCAGGAAATGGTGTAATCCTGAATTCTTGTCATTCCTGCAGAAATTGTTCCGCACCGCTCTATTTTTATCTTTACAGTGAGCACCTCTCTGAATGTACGGCTGCATTATTTTTAATGTCCCTTAAACGAATGAGGGTTATTTCGGTGGTTATTGAGATCAGATTTTACGAATCACCAAAAATATGATTTATATTGTTTTGGTATCTTTCTGTGAGCCACTTAAACCTGACACTGAGTCAGCCTCCATCCCGGCGTCACTCTGTCACCTCAGTTGCACCTACTTGGCAATCTGTTCTTTTCCCGGATGGTATGGGCTACTGCGAAAACACGCACAACCATGTTTGTGGCTGAGGACATGTGAACAACAACAACGGGTTGAGAGAAACAGCCTGTCTTCAAACTGTACAGGCTTTTGTTGAAGGAGGCAGGGTTCATTTGAGTTCAGATTTGTCAGATCAGGAAGCAACCTTACTGTAACTAAAAAAAGAATATTTATTTTGTATGACTAAAGCTGGCGGTTCCAAGCTCTTCTAAACCATCGAAGCTATCTGAGAATCTTAACTCAAGGTCCACTTTCTATCTTTCAACCACATCTCATGGATGAAAATGTATCGTTTTTCACGTTGTTAGCTCAGTTACTGGGTGACTTGATATGACTTTGAACAAATGACAACAAGCAGTCGTAGTCGGTAAGGTGATCCGTGTTTTGACAGACGAGCTATCTCTATAACAAATGACCAGTTGATGATGACAGTGAGATTTGTTGAACGCTCTGGCAAACAAAGATAAGAGGACCTTTATTATTTTGAGGATTGGTTTTTATATCAAAATTATTTTTTCTCGTATCAAAAGGGTTCCTAACCGGGACCTGGATCATTGGGAATCTTTACTTTCACCCCTCAGTTAAGGTGAACTTACTAGCTTTTTTCCAGAGCTTTCAACCACATGTAACAAATGAAGATTCTTCTGTTGTCTTGGCGATAGCTCAGTTATCAGGTGACGTAATTGAAGAACTTTGGGCACATGATGACATGTGGCCATATGTCGTAAGTGAAGCGGTACAATAACAGCCAGTTAACAACCACTTGATACCGATGTGTTGACTACATTATTATTTATTTTCCTAAGTACTTCTTAAGGCAGTTTATGGCTTTATTATGAGCCAATAATAGAGAGATGTGGAGGAAGCAGAGGACAGAGAGTTGGAAAGAAACAGACCTCATCCGGGTGTACCTTGGTAGCCAAACGGTTGCACCATCGACCTGTTTTGCATGTCATACCCTTCTCTCTCCCTGTTTCCTGTCTGCCTCTTGACCTGTCACTATCAAATAAATGCAGAAAATGCCACAAAAAAAATAACCTTTTACAATATGAAAAAAGAAGTCCTTGTCCAGACTCGGACAGGGAACTTTTATCTCTACCGCTGTCGGGCTAAAGGCCTCCAAGGTAAAATAACACAGAGGATTTTGCTCGTACAGCAGCGCAGGCTTTTGCCACAGGGACACAGATACTAAGTTCTATTTTAAGAGATAATTTAAGCCCACAGAGAAACGAACCGACTTCGAGTGGTGACTGAAATCCCTCGTGTTGTGCTTGGGTGCAATGTTAATGGTTTGACAGGGGAGGTAGTAGTGGTAACCGGAGCCCCTGTGGGAGGGTAAACAGCAGGGAGGGCATGATCAAAGAGCCTCTTCAGTTGGGTGGGGTTTGCAGGTGGTGCACAGTATATTACTCTGCCATAAAAGGCTTGTGTATGCAGAGGATGGGAAAAAAATGGCAGATGGGCAGTGTGGAAAATTGTTTCAGTCTGTGAAACGTAAAAGATGGATGGAAGTATGCTTGAATAACAATGCTACAATCTTTTCCAATCTACCTCTTCTTCTCTTTTTGATTATTTAGAGTTTGACCAGTACTCATGAAATAAAGCAGATACGCTTATGGTGTTTTCACGGCGTCTGTGTTGTTGTTGTCTTCTTTGATGAGACATCACCACTTCAAAGCGTACTCAGCCACGTACGAAAAATTCAAACTTGACGAGGACACATCACACATCTGGTTTTCCTTCATCTCCGTTCTCTCATCTCCCGCGCACCGTCTCCGGGTTTATACTGCTGTCTCCCCTTCCTTCTCCCGTACTTTTTCTTTCTTGCTCTGTCTCTCTCTTTCTGTTTCTCTCCCCCTTCTGTGATTTATTGGCAATGAATCAGGGATGAGGGAGTATGCCGGAGAAGAGATGGGAACATTCAGGGAAATGGCTGTTTCCGGCCAGACTTCATCACATCAGGATGGGAAATGGTCGGCAGAAAAGCGTGTGTGTGCGCGCGCGCGTGTGTGTGTCTGTGTGTGCGTGTTCCTCTATTATCAGACCAACTGGGGATGATGTGAGCCACAACCCCTTAATTGTCTTTAAATGAAAGCACAGAGCGAACATACAGAGCTCATGCAAACAAATCCATCCCGTTGCTTTAGTGGAATATTCACATTGCGGTATTGCGAGCTGTTTGAACTTATTACGTGCAGCAGTGTGTGTCTAATTAATGTTTATGCTTTCTTCCGTACATTGTTGAATAATCACCTTATCAAGATGGAGGGTTTCTGTGCATCTGTCAAATTGGAAGCCGTGTTGTCTGAAAACGTCAGGCTGCTGATTAGGGACCGCCACTGCAGACTCGTTTCGTTTCTCAAGCAATGAGAGATGCATCGCTCCTCTCTCTGCCGGTCTTGTGAGATCCGTCTGGGCTGCCCTGGTGGCATTTGTTCCAAGGATAGAGACTTCATGTTGTGAAGCTGAAGGCGGAGGTGTTGTTCACGAGTAATGGATTGCCAGATAAACAGGTGGATTTGTTACAGTAACAGTTCTCCAATCTGCTTAAGCTTTGGATGGTGGCTGAAAGGGTTAGGGGTTGGGGTTAACCCAAACCCAGTGCACTAGATGAAAGGTAGAGACCTTTCATCTAGTGCACTGGGTTTTACGCATGCGCTCGGACAGAGAGCGAGAGATCTTGAAAGAGCAAGAGAGAATCAAAGGAGAGAGGGAGAGTCCAGGACATCTGAAGAGACAACAGAACTGTTGTACAACAACAGATCAATAAAAGTATCTTACTGGCTTTGTCATTTTCTGCAGCAACTGTTGAGAAAAGTGCTGACCAGGAGGAACAGATTGTGGTGGAATCAAGGGATCAGTATGGCAAACAACTGCCGTTTGATTCGCCCTTCTCTCACAATGACTTTGCATCGATAAGCTGTTGTTCCAGCATTACCTGCCAATGAAAGTCAGTCCTCTTGTGTATCCATTTGAATCAATGTTTGCGTCTGTACCTTTTTGTGACGCAGTAGGCCATATATCCGGACATATACGCAGCTGTGTGTCCACATGCTTTATTGCCCTGGTCGACTATATGTGACTCTGGAGTTTAACCTGTAAAACTCATGCCGTAGAATGACGGGATATGACTGAATAAACTGACTGAAAGTAAAATCTGCATAGTGGCAGAAGTGTACATGACAGGCAGAACTGTGTTTCTTTGGTCTGACGGTATCAAGACGGCGTAGTCCTGTCAAGCCCCGTTTTAATCCCTCGACAGAAAACAAGAAATAATAGAAAATTAAGTTGTTCACACTCAATTACTTGCGTTTTAATGCGACCAAAGTGACATCCGTGCTGATGGAGAGTGAAAATATTTTTTTTCCCCTCTTCGTAGGTAGTGAAAAAGCTAGAGGAAAAAAGAAAGAACGGGGAGAAAATGAAAATGTATCAGCGGCAAAAGTGTTAGAGATGGGAAGATTTATGTGTGGAGATGGGAGGAGAGGAGAGAGAGGAGATGGCTCCATTTGTGTTGTGTTAATGAGGGAGAGCGAGACAGAAAGAAAAGTGAGAGGCGAGAGAGTGCCAGCGTGTATTTGTCTCATTTATCACTCAGCAGCAGTTCTGTTTTCGAGGTCATCTGAAGCTCACAGCCTGTCTCATCTCGTCCGGGGACTCCCTGCGGTCTGCCTGCGTGCGTGTGTGTATGTTATTTGTATATATGTATATGATACGATTGTGAATGAGGGGGTGTATACGGTTTAAAGGGGGGGGGGTGTAAAGAGATTCCCCGTCAGGGTTGACAATGCTGACAGACCATTTCGTGGCAGCCACAGCCGCTCAGAAATACCACTTAGAGCGTCATGACTCTCTGAGGAACAGACTCACATGCATGCACACACACATGAAGTCGCACACACGTACACAGAAGTTGTGGTGAGAAATTCTGGGAGTGGAGTGAGGGGGTAGTTAAAACGGAGAAAGAGTAGCTTCAACAGGCTTTTCACTGAAGTGGTCAAAAAGAACACACACCCTTACACACGCGCATACACGCACACACATACACGCACACACATGCACGCATACACATGCATTCTGAATCCCAGAAGCATTTGAGTGTCATTAAAGTGCAGCTGTGTTTGTCTTTCCAGCACACATGGAAAACACATCAGGGACAGAGAGAGAGAGAGAGAGAGAGGGAGAACACAGCCGGCCGAATATGGCTGCCACGATACGTACAAAACAAGCACGGCACTTTGTCGCTCGCACAAACACACATTGTTCATTTTGGAGTCGATTCAAACGCAAATTTAGACATTCGGTATAATGCCCTGCTATAAAAACGCACTGTAGCGTGGGGGTCATGGTGTTAACCTGGTGATGCTTTGGCCAGATATTTAGTGTAGAGTCGTGTTCAATATCGAGTCGGGCCGTAAAATGGAGCTGGCCTTTTTTTTAGTGGTGGGAAATGAATCAATGCTTTACACATAAAACCCGATTTAGGCGTCACCTCATAGCTTTCATAGGTACAGTACGTAATGTTGTGTTTGTGTGTCTGTGTGTGCGTGTGCGATCGCGGCGTGCTGAGTTCTAAAACATCTGTCTTTCCTGGTAATGACTGGGGAGCTGACAGCGCTCTCAGACAGCCCTGACGCAATTAGCCTTGTCAAAAGCACACACACACACACACACACACACACACACAGATACACATACGTGCATGCACGCAAAGTGATATCAGCTGTATACTACCATAGACACTGCAGATTATAGAAATGACTGCACATAAAACCAATAACTAAGTGTCTGAGATATCTGATGGTGTGTTTGGGGGGGAAGCTTGTTTTCACAGAGGCTGTCTGGCTTATGATGCCCTGTCCTCGTTTGTTGAGGTCGCAGTCGTATTCACGCTGTATGATCAGGCTTATATCTTGAAAGCAGCTGTGTTTTTCCTGTAACTTATGCTACTATTAAGTCCAGAGACAAATTGATGGTCTAACTGTTATTTTAAGTGGCTTGTAGTCAAGAACCCAAATGCACAAATAATGCTAGACTAATTTTACATGGATGAAAGATATACTATGTTTCAAACCGTTCATTTTCTGAAACAAGAGCGCTTTCATCCAGGCCAGAATCGAACAATCATTTTCACTTTTGATTAAACTGCAGATTTTGCGATGAATCATTTGCACCATAAAGGCAAAAATGTTGAAAAATACGCATTAAGAGTTCTTCTTGGGTTACTACAACAATAGTTTTACATGCTTCAGTCCTCAAAAAACACATCAGTTTACTCATACTGTCCAGTGCATGCAGCACTGTCTGCCCCCTCTGTCTGAAATGCTCCTGTCTCTTTAAGGCCCCCCCTCCCAAGAACCCAGTCTCTTCTGATAGGTCAGCCCACACACACCTGAGCAGGCGCTGCTAACAGCAAATGACCAGCAGGGCTAAATCAATTATTGCGTGCCAAACTAGCCACGACGTAGTGTGGTGTCTCAAAAGGCATAGAATTAAAGGCGGGGCTACTGAGGAGGTGTTTCAGGAGCAGTGTTTTCTGTGGGAGAGAGGAGCTTCCGTTGGAGCGAACATTGACCTTTTTAACTTTCAAGACATTAAACATGCACAAAAACATATACAAAACACTGAAGCAAAGGAATTAAAGGATATAAAAAGCATAGCATAGCAGGTCACCTTTAAATCACTGTCTGTACAGTAGCTCTATTTTCAGACCAATTACCAAAATCTGAATATATCAGTTAAATAATGAGTTTACCATCAAATAAGAGGAAAAAAGTGACAAACAAAAATAGTACATTTTCTTGTGCTTCCATCCATCCACTAATTGACAGCTGAAGAAATGTGCTTGTTTCCAAAAAGAGGTGTTAAAAATTCAGATCTCTTTTGAGCTTATTTTTGTCCCTTTACAAGGACTAACGTGCTGTGAAATGGAGTCAAATTGGCTTGCAGACGAGTCATAATGATGATAAACATGTTGAATAACAACAATCGAGCCGTGTTTACTGTCATTCGCGCTACCAGAGGATGACAACACAGAACTACTTTCTTAATCGTTTGCAAAAGTCTGGAGTAATCTAGTATCAAGACAGTCAGACAGACACGTTGCCGGCAGCCATATTACAGGTGACAGCTTCAGCTCCGCTCTCCCCAGTCTGGGATATCATGTGTTGCTAAGCTGGATGTGCTCTTATCATTGGAAAAAGACAGAGGGATTGTCTTCCTGGGGTTTTAATGCAAAGCAAACAACACGTTTTGAATTTCTTTCCATCAGTTTTTTTTCTTGTCTGCGTCTCTCTGTGATGGTCTCTCTTAATCTTATTCTCCTGTTTCTGTGGTGTCCTATAATATCTACCGCTTTCTCTCCCTCCCCGTGTGTGAGTGTATGTGTGTCTGTGTGTGTCTCTTTGTGGTGGTGCACAGCTGTGTGTGTGTGTGTGTGTGTGTGTGTTTGTGTGTGTGTGTGTGTGTGCGTGCGTCTGTCTGTGCAACAGATATCTGGGCTTAGTCTATCCCGCATACCTCTGTCAGCTCAGACTGCTTAAACCCAGCCAGCCTGGAGTTCACACAGGAGACAACACACATGTACACAAAAACACACGCACACACAAATCAGAATGAAGGTTATTGCCAAGTAGGTTTTAACATGCAAGGAATGTGGCTCAGTGTTTTTTGTGCATAACAAAAACAAAATAGATGGAAAAAAAAAAAGACGAAAGATAAAAATCCAAGACCCTAAGTCAAGAAGCATGAATAGAAAATTGAAAATCGACTACGAAGTATTGAAAATATTATAAAAATGTGTACAAAAGTTCACAGCATGCAGTCTAAGAATATTCAAAATGTTCAAGAGAGTAATCCTAAAAGATGCAAAGACACAATTAAACAAAGATCCAACAAAGAAACAATAACACAGCTCAGAAAGAATAATCAGATGTTCCAGTCTCCTCCTGAACATGACCTTTCTGTTTGATGTCTCTGGCTTCGTCAGCCTCTCCTCTTCCCTTCTTGTCCCTCGCTGCCACTCCCTCTCCGCGGTCGACTCTTGTCTGCCGGGCTCATCCCATCTTACGCCCTCCCACTCCGGCTCTCGTCCCCTTGTTCTCAGAGTATCTTTCAGCAGCCGCAGATGCTATCGCGCCACACTGGAGGTCATCCCCGGTGCGTGTTTGTGTTTTACCCCCATTATTGTTTCCATCAAGCTAAGCCCGGCTTGAACAGATGAATCCTAGCTGCCTGCGTGTGTGTGCGCGCTTTTGTCCCGCCATTCAGAAACCTAACCGGCATGGTGGGATTGCCCACATTAAATTGCATGAGCTTACAAATGTGTGTGCAGCACACACCACTGATAAGATTTATCCACAACCCCTTAAAGGAAACTGGTAGCCACTGTTGCACCCCCCCACACCTGAGGGATAATATTTAACCACGACCCCGAGGCCACTCTCACCCTCTCAGGATTAGGCCAGAACAAATGACATGAGGAAATTAAAGCAGGGTGCTCTGCTATTTTCAGCCTTAGTCACATTTTATACTTCCGCGCCCTATGTGTTCAGGGGAGTGGCAGATATCTGTGAGATCAACTAGATGTACCGCGTTATTGTTGAGCATCAAAGTTTTAATGATTTCGGCCATGGCGATGATTTTGGATTCAGTATTTTCTCACTGAATGGTGGCAAGAAAAACCATCAAAGCAGGATAGAGATTCTCACACAAAACTGAAACCCTCCACATCAGCAAATGTCTCAGGGAATAATGCATGGATTTTGTTTGAAAAGATGTTTACATGACATGTTCATTACCTGACTTTCACATCGGGAGGTGGATGGGGATGGTGGTGGAGTTACAGGCGATGAGGCAAATGTGACTTTTCAGCATTTACTGTGAATCTCCTGGATGTTTTTTAAGCGGGACCACAGTGTTTCAAATTTTGTAAGGGTCACACAGCAGGATAATTTTTTGGTGTAAAGTGAACTCAGGACAATTTCCAGTCGTGTTTGTGGCTACAAAACTGAGACCTGGGGACATTTTCAACCAAAACTGATATTTTTCATGGGATGTTGGGTCATCTCCAGTTGTGTTTATGCAGCCATTTTAAGCCAAACCATAATGTTTCCCTAACCATAACCAGTTATTTTTTTGTGCCTCAGCCTAGCCAGAGCATAAGCACAGCGATATCCCATGAAAAGACCAAAACCAAAAATGCATTAGTCCCTCAGTATCTCACAGCTTAAGGCACAGATGTATTATATATCGTGCTTTGGCTACACAGACAATACTTGTGAGTAACATTAACTCATTGCTGGATTCTTTTTTCATTGAATTTGCTGATAAAAAAAAATGTCAGGGGAGTGTATCTGTGTTGTGGTTCAACAGAAAAAATCCTGTGTGCCTCTTCTCTCCACCATCCCCTTCTCTTCACCTCCCTCTTTGTCCGAGCTGACGTCCAGCTGTTTGGATGTGTCACTGTAGTACAAATGCGACAGATTTTTTTTCTCTCTCTTTCACACAAACAACAGTCCTTTTGTTCCGGTTCTTTTTCAAAGGCCTCTCTCTTTTTAAGGCGTACGGGTGGCGCAGGGGGCAAAGCACTCGGCCGCCACCGCTGAGACGTGGGTTCAATCCCCGGTAGTGACTCCCACTGGTTGGTAAGGGCACCTGCAGGGAGGTGGTTGGATGGGGATTGTCCTTCTGGTGAAGGTGGCAGGTGGGAAACACATGATGAGGAGGAAGCCCATGCCTGTCTCGACCTCCCCAGAACAGCAGCAGCAGAAGCGACAAGTGCCGTCCTCCAGGGGAATTGTGCTTTCCAAACTGTGATTAAATGGCCGGAGAGATATAAAAAGAGGCCTATCTGAAATGTGCATGTGTTTGAGGAGTTGTTTGTGTCTCCATTGGGACTGGAACAACGGACTGTAGGAGGAGGAGGAGGAACAGTAAGAGGGAGGCGAGGGAGGCATCCACTGGAGACAGCTAGATTTGCGGCTTGCGTCAAAGCGTAGAGTGCCAGAGATTAATTAAACTTCCCCCTGTTTTGGAGGTGTGTGTATGTGTGAATGAGTCAGAGCGGTGATGAGTAGGAGAGAAAACATGTTAATTGCCTTCATGATCAATGCCAAATTGCAGAAACATAGAATTTTACATAACGAGCCGCCCCACCTTCTGTGTCTGCACAAAGAAACTGTTGAGATGTTAAAGGAAAGCTGTCCCACGAGCCGAAAAAGACATGCCTCATGCCCGCTGCAAGTGCACACACATATGCTTGCACGCACTCTTTGTGTAGGTGTGTCTTTTTTTCCGTGTGCGTTTGTGTGCTTGGCTGATTCCGCCTCAGAGAAAGTAGTCATTCCCCACTGGCGGGCCCACTGTGTGTGCTTTTTCAGCTTAACCCCTGACTCGGCAACCCTGCTGTGACCTCACGCTGCTTTCTGATTGGCCTGAGACTGTGAACTTGAAGGCCAGGAAGGAAGATTGGAGGGGGGGCAGCTACTAGGGGCTACCCGTCCTAACGACCAGCAGCTGATCAAACACACAGTCAAATTCAGCTCAGATTAAATGCAACACATGATGTTTCTTTGCTTGTAAAAAGTGTTTTTTTTTTCCGCGGCATCGCTGTAGCCGTCTGTCTGCTGCTCCTCGTCTAAAGTGCGTCTTGCCTTCCTAACATTTAGGAGCTCTTTGAACACACTGTTTTTGTCAGATTTCACCATTCACGGTAAGTTTATGAAAGAGGAGAGCATTTTATTAATGACAAACATGTCAAATGGGGTATTTTTTTGGCGCCTGTGGGAGAAACTCCCCAAATTCCCTTCAGAAATTGCTCAATTTTGGGAGTCGTTGTTGGTATAAACTTTCTAAACTTATTGAAATGCTGTCCACAACAAATTCCTAAAAAAAAAAAAACTGTAATAAAACACACGCATTCACACAAACATGCATTGGCGCAGGCTGGGTTAAATATTGTGAGAATGTATCCGGCATAAATGAGGCATATACACATGTTTGTTTTCCAAAATGGTCTCTGTTGATTGGCAAAGCAATGTACGTGCCTTGCATGTTTGTCTCCCATTACACTCACCCTCGTGCTGGGGGAACATCCCTGACTGTCTGGCCGTTGTCAGCTCATGTACGCGCGTCAGAAGAAACATTGATGAGGCAATTGATCCCGACAGTCATTGTGATTGCAAGGTCAAAACTCCAGACGCTTTTGCCTCTTTCTCCAGTCGTTCGTTTTCTCTCGTCTCACTGTGTCCCCGCAGAAAGCCTCATATGTGTTTTTCTTCCTGATTAGGTTTACGACTGATTGCGAGAGCCAGATCCGCACACAAACACGCCGACGTACACCCTCATCTCTGGAGATGTTGTGGTTGTCGATTAAGGCAGAAAACAACAAAGAATGAATGCTGTTTATGATTAGATTTAAGATAGACAGTCGCAGCTGTAGGTCATCGCGAGGTCATCAGTCTGTGACCGGCACTATCTGTGAGATCATCACCGTGCTGCAGCAGCAGCAGCAGCTATGACATCATTCGCGGGGATGATAGCACAGAAGACAGCTCCATTTCACCAGTTGAAAGGGTAACATGTGACTCAGATAACCTTTCAGCATCTCCTGTGCGTGTATTTGTGTGCGCGTGTTTGCTCCAACCCCATTACCCGAAATTGGTTTACACACCTATGATGTCAGCGGGCCTTTTTATAATGTCTTTTTAGACCTTGTGAAGCCACAAGATTGCAGTATCACATCCCCGCAGTGTTTGGATTTATTTTCCTTTAGCCACCTATCATATTTATAGGTTTTGTATTTATAGGGTCCTCTCATTACTGCTGTGTCTTTTTACTTAAGTCTCCCACACATGCTTCCGCAAGCAGAGGCAGCCACTACTGCATTGAAGGGGCTTCCTGCTAACATGTGACCACGAATGTGTTAATTACATAAAGTCATGTGTTTCTTCCCGAGAAAGGCAGTAAGACTCAGTCTGCTGCAAAGGTTAAGATGTTATTTTTTGCAGTTTGACTTCAATCATTCGTTAGAAATGCTTGATCATGGGAGGGCAAAGAAATACCTTTTCAAAATATTACTCACAGTCTTGACTTGTATAACCATTAGATAGCTAAAACCACACCCTCTCACATACAACATGGAGTCAAAATGTTTGGGACCTTTATCAAATGGAGCAATAGGTTCATAGAGAGCTTAACAGCAAAAGAGCATTCTCCTAAACAACTAACTAACTGGGGACAAAAAAAAAAAAGAAATAAACACAATGGCTCCAGACAGCTCATCCAACGTAATCCAAGTCTACAAAAGCCCTGATATCCCAAACTGATTTGAAAGGACATTATTTACACTCTCAACGGGCGGTTGAGCTTGAGCAGCCACTTCTGATGGGGAGTGCTAACACTTTTAGCTTTGCAACTACAATGAAGATTTTGGCTTAAGAAAGGGTGTAAATAACATCTTCTCAAATCAATTCAGGATGTCAGGGCTTCCGGAGACTAATGCTGGATGAGTTGTACCAACCCATTTTATGTTATTTTTCTTTGGTTGCTTTTTTCTTCAAGTCCCAATCTACACTTGTTAAGCTGCAACGCTTATTCGCTGTCGAGGTCCAGAACTATGTAACTTCATCCGACTTCCAATCGGCCTGAGGCTGAGTAGTTTCCTTCAAGGCTCCAAAAATCCACCCTTACCACACAATGGAGCCCTGTCATGGTTTAATAAATACAGTGAGGTTTATTGCCCGATTGTCTTCGGCCCTCCTGCTTGATCCTTTCATTTATAGCCCCTATTAACACACATTTGATTTACATATCACCTGCCACCTTTTATTTTACAAAATATTGTGCCTATATTTTACCATACCTTAGGGTGAACCATTGATTATTTGTTATAGTTATTTCAGGGTTTGTTTACACATTATGCAATTTGGAGTGGAAATGTACGTTGTTTTCTATGTTTTATTTGCCTAATACTTGAATATAATGTGTAAAAAATGTATTTATTGCTGAAAAAGACAGATGTAAATGTATATATAGTACTGTTGAAAAAAAAAAAGCTCAATAGTGAATATTTGAGAAGTATACACAGTAAACACGGTTGGTAGAGAGGCTGCAGGGATTTCAGAGAGCTGAATGACCACTTGCCAACATAAATATCCCAGAGGTACTCGCAGTTTCTTTACATCATTCGGTTTAACTTTTTTTTTGTTGCCTCTTTGCTCGCCATTTTATTCCCGACCATCTGCCCTGTTTTTTTTTTTTTTTTCGTTGCGCATTTTAATTCCGTGCAGCTGTATAGAGCAGTTACAGGCTAATTAAAAGAGTAAGTATTTGTGATGCTATCTGTGCTGTCACGGCCATTGAGAGAATCTTAACAGCTGCTTGGTGTACTGTTTCTGCTCAGGTCCCGATGCCTGCCGCTGCAGTTTGAGCAGATGAATGTGCGGGCCCTTAAATCAAGTGTAAAATAAAGACGGATGGAGAAAGATAAAGGATGCAAGGAGGGTCTTATAATTGGAGGAGCCAGACACGCAGTTCGGTCCGGTGAAAAGGAGTTGGTATGGAGACGGGGAGCAGACGGTCGGGGAGACAGAGGCGGAGGAGAAAAAGGGAGGGATTTGAGGGGAAAAGAATGAGTGAAACCTTAGT
>OMLP01009862.1:25365-45369 GCA_900302685.1 Spondyliosoma cantharus | reverse complement strand
AGGAGGGGGGGTTTCCTAACGCTTCTCAGGAAGAAGGCGTCAACACAAGAAGACAATCAGAGGATGTCTAATGACAGGATCCGCTGATAACAGGGCACACACACACACACACACACACACACACACACACACAGACACAGATGAGTGTGTATGTACACACTGACCTGACGGCAGGGTCAAGAGAGGAAGCAGCAGACTCTGAGGTGACTCTGGGAACAAGGCCTTCAAGGAGACGCTCGTCTGAAACAACACAAATCACAGATTTTTCCTGAGCTCCACAGATGTAAATCATACTTACCCTGAACTCATACATCACTGTGCTCTGAAAGCCTGAAAAATGACATTTTGAATGGGAGGCTGTGTAACGGTGATACAGTGGGTGCTAATGTCTAATGTAGCATGTAATAGGTAGCGTTTAGTGCAGTGTGACTACAGCCATTAAATCTGAGCGCGCTGTAAACACACTGTAGCACTGCCATCTACTGGCTAACAGAGGTGAAAAAGAGTAAAGCCACATTCACAAAATGCTGTAGCAGGTGGTACATTACATCTAGGATGTGACAACATCTGTTTTCTGGCCTTTTGGCAGTAATGTTGGACATGTGAGTGCCAGATTAGTCCTTAGAGTCACACAGGACTCACATCTGAGACAACATTTAGTTTTTACAAAAGTTGTAAAGCACATAGCAACATACAAACGTATCACCTGCAAATTAATGATTTAAAAGCTATTTGCGTCTAGTGTCGACAAGGCAGAGGTGTTTGTAGTGTGTAGTGTGTAAGCATCGAGCTCCCGGCTGGAGATCAAGAGATAACAATGTGGAAAATTCATCAAATGTTAAGTGAACTTGCCCGCAGACGAGAGGTAATTGTTCATCTCCCTGTGTGTGCGTCTAAGCTTGAATCATTAAGGTAATCATCCTTTTATTTCCAGCAAAACTAAGAGTACTTGGACATTTTTGGTAAACTAACTTGTTGTAGAATTTGTTACAGCAGGTGAAGGTCTAAAGGGATGTGTTTAAACTCCTCCATTTACAAAAGTGATTATTAATAACATTAAAACTACAGCGTCTGGATCAGAACAGCTGTCTCTGAGTTTTATAACATCACAGACTTTAATATGTGAGATCGCCTAGAAGATCTCTGCTTTTTTGCACATACATTTTTTTTTATTATTATTTACATTTTAATTGTAGCTAACTTAATAAAAAAAAAACAAGCGAGCTGTAAATCTCAGTTGATTGTTAAGTGAATAGACTCAAAATTCAAAGGCAGCGATTCTGATGGCCAACTACTAGTTTGTCATTTTTCAAGCACAGCAGTTGCAACAGATCTGCTGCTTTTCCTTGTTTTTACTTAATATGTTGGGGTTGTGGACCGAAGGTTGAATAAAACAAGGAATTTTATGTATCTATTTTTATGTATTTCACCTTTATTTTAACAGGAAGTCCCATAGAGCTCAAGATCTCCTTTACAAGACAGACCTGGCCAAAGTACCAACCATACAAAACCACAGCATAATAAAATGCAACATATAAAACATTGGTACACAAACATCCGCAATAAAACAGTGGAGTAATAGAACAGGTATTCAAACCCAGTGGCCTCTGAAGAAAACCAACAACATGTCCTCTTCACAATGTTCCTAATAATGCCCTTATTTAATCTCATTAAGTATATATTATATATATTAATTGATCATATATAAAATTTAAGATGAATTGATCATGAAAATAATACTTGGTTCAGTTCTTGATGTATCAAATATCTATATCTGTTGTTGAAAATATGAGGCCTACCTGATGCTGCAGCAGCGCCAGCTCTCTGAGGAAACAGCTTGTAAACGTTTGGATAAGATGCTTCACAGACTCGACCCCTTCAGCTTGCTTGAGGATGGACCTGTCAGACACGTAGGCGCAGACATAATCATGCACTCTTGCAGAAATACACACATCGGGCGGTCAAATCATGTTATAGCAACCAAAACACGACACTCGTACACGACACGCTAGGTCTCACCTGAAGATGTCTTTCACAACCAAGAATATGGAGCAGTGCTGAGCACAGGCTTTAGGCTGAAACACACAAAAACAGTGTCTGTAAATTCATGCTGCTTCATAGATGCTAAAATCATCTTCCATTATCACAAATTAAAGAAAACATGAACGTAAACCTGGATATTAACACCGACCACTGGGTGTCACTGTTGCGTCGTCTACAATCCTCAAAGCCGCCTCAATTCCTCCCTGTTCTCACTCTCTCCCCACTAACCACCCAGTTCACCACTCCGTCAGACCTTCCTTCACACACCCACACTCGCTTACTCTCTCATCCCTGCCTAATGCACACTCATCATGTGTTTTAGATTTAACACATTCTAAAACGCCCCAGCGCAAACATTTAACAGCTGTACTACTCTTGTCTGCCTCCCTCTACATGTTTACATTTCTTCTAGTCCCTAATTATTCTCCCTCTCACGCCCCCACACACTCTTATATAGGGACATATGCTTCACATGTAGTCTATTTAACAGCATTTAATCCTGCAGTGAGACTAAAGGGGCCAGAATAAGTTATTAGCAAGCTCTCTGATTTATCTAATTTACTCAAAACCCATTAAAAACCTGCCATTTCTGTTATTTACAATGATTATAAGACATGAAGACTAATATATACCTTTGACCTATAAACTGGTTCAATAAAACTGAAAAAGTGCCATAATAAGAGATCAATTATCTCGGTGAGGTCAGTAAGAACAAACAGCCCCACCTAGCGTTGACATGGCGTCATTACAGTGTTCCATCACACAAATCAAAAAAGTGTTTCGACCTCAGTTTCTTTTTTTTGTCCTCCCAGGTCAGAAAACAGCGTTAAATCGAGCAAAACATGCTTTAAACGTATCTGTTTGTTTATGTATGTCAGTGCGATTCGGCGTATGCGGGTTACATGCCAGCGTGCAGGCATGTGTGCGAACTGTCGTGGTTCCCCCTAGTGAAAACAGATGGGGTTTTTTTTTTTGAGCGTCCTCCTCCATACCTTACCACTAACACTTCAAGGAGGGTCAATTACAGCACACAACAAACATCCTGTTTTTGGCAGTAAGGCCCAGGAAGTGAGTGTTTATTGTTATTGGGCCTGTGTCTCTCACTGGATCACAGGGGGGTGGGACGAGCCAAAACGAGGAATGTGGGCCTAATTTCATGTTTCCCATTTTTGATTGCAGTTTAAACAAGCGAGTGAAAGGGAGGCGAGGATAGAGAAAAGCCAGTCGGCTCAGACGCCTCTAAATTTCTTCTTTTTTTTTTGCCCTTGCACACGTGTGAAACACACATCTGACATCCAAACAACCTGAAGGCTAAGTGAAACCTAAACGTATGTCTCCCACCCTCTTAACGACGGACACGCTATACCAGATGCAATATCATAAACAAAGCACAGCGACTGGAGGCATATGTGTGTCAGGGTTTGCACGCATGCATGTGCGTGTGAACTAGCCCGGTGATAAAAACAGAGGTCAGTCAGAGATGGATGATTGGCGGGACAGAGAAGTAAAGCGTACTTCTCTGGTACACTCTCCAAACACACACAGAAATACTGAGTTAGATCAATTTGTTTACAGAACTACTCTTTCCAAAGCAGCAGCTCCTACAAACTCAAGATGACAGAAGCAAGTGCAATCACCAAGCACATTCCTGTAAATGCAGCGTTAGTCTTAATTTTACAGTTCCGGAACTGAAAAAGTGTGGATTTACCCTACCCTGTTATGTACACGGCTCAAGCGGACCATCACTCCGAGAAAACAGGGGTGACACAACTGACAAACTTCACCGAAATGAGTGCGAGGCAGGTGAATTCTTGTTGTGCTGACATTTATAGCTTCAAAAAGCAAAGCAATCAGTTAACCTTGGTAAATAGGTATTGTGTTGCTGGGTAAGACCATTTGGCACAAAGAATTGCAGAACAACGTCTACATGGATTAATCTACTCCCCGCTATTTCTATTACATGACTGCTAGTGAATAATTACTCTTAACACTGTGGGAAGACATTGTTGCATTGAATTTCAGAGTTTTCTTGAATCGTCTTGTTTCAGAAACAAACTGACATCCTTGCTTCTCACAGCTGCAATAGTTTGTCTACGGCTGCAACTAACAATCATTTTCAATGTTGAATCATCTCTCAGTTATTTTCTTGAATATCCTATCTATTTTTTGGTCTATAACTTTTGGAAAATAGTGAAAAATTGACAATCGGGACCCAAGAAAACAATCCAAAGATACTGAGGTCTCTGTGTAAAGAAAACAGAACATATTCACATTCAAGAAAACTGTAATCAGAGAATTTTTACCCTTTTTCCTAAAAAAAATACTCTTACTTAATTGCAGAGGCGAGAGACAACTTTCCCCCCTAACGTTTCTAAGTGGTATTATAGCTGGCACCACTGTATTGTTTCAGTTTTCTTTAGACAACAACACAGGATAAGACTGTATCATCATTCTGTGAGGTGTCTTAAAGTAACTGTATGCTGATAGCAAGGTTCAACAGGAACCAATGTAAATGCTGATTGTTTCAGTATTCTATGTCCTTTACACATTTATTTCATAACTACATGTTGAAGCAGAAACGTGTCTATTGCCAGTTTAAGTATCAAAACAGTTGGCAATAAATATAAATATGGACAATAAATCAATTAGCTTCACTATTCTGTCTGACTTGTTCCAAGTCATTGTGCAATAAAAAAAAAGAAGCAGCCCATAGTCACAAATCACTGCTGGTATTTTCGGATTGCATTGTAGTGATGAGGACATCATCTTCAATAAATAGTCATTGCAATCTATTAATCATAATTCAAAAATCACGTCGGACTTTTGAACGGGGCATGATCTTAGGTTAAATGAAGTGAGGACTGGCCAGGGACTCAAGCGACGCAGAGTTCAGTACTTACCCAGCACAGTAAAGGCTGTGTAGCACAAGCCAAATGATGTGAGATGGAGTTCAGAGCTAGCCAAATGATGTGAGACGCATGCAGTGCAAAGCCAAATGGTGAGAGTTAGCCAGGCAAAAACAGTCAATAAAGATCCACCAAAAAAAAAAGCGACGGATCGCATCCAAGAACTATGCATATGAAAACATTACAACTCCATACCTCATAATAAAATCAGACGGCCTTATATTCAAACTGTTTGGTTTCACAGTTTACGGAGCATTTCAAAAGTGGAGCTAAACACATATGGAGTGCGCAGCGATTTCTTCATATGCGGCTCTATAATTCAGGGCAGATGAGTCAAACTTTGTACATAACAAACCCATTTAACAGCAGGAATATGTCACCAGTTAATCAATGGAATGACATGCTGCCAATTCATACAGCAGTGAAGTATCAGAAAAAAAAAAACATAGTACAATGGTACAAGACTCTCAACATTTCTCTCTTTGAAGGTAAAACAAGGCAATCATTAGTCACTCAACACTACCACAAGTGGACATTAGATATTTCTCATGTACTTTAGATACTCTTTTATGATCTGATCAGAATGCCACCTCTCTAAACATAGTGCAGTATGTTTTTGGCCTTCTAGCTTGGTTGTAATGGGCTTTTCTTCCTCCCCATGAAGATGCTGCCAGAATAGTTGTTAGTGGAGATAAATGAGGTAAAATATATGAGATGTAAACCATGTGTTTCACTGCACACTGGCTAGACATAACTTGAACTTGTAACTCGCAATCTAAACCAATCTAAACTTAAATGATCATTCCATAAATTGACTAGTTGGTCGTTTTTAGTTAATAAGTTAATCTGCAACCATTTCAATAATTCATTATTTGTTTCAGTCTTTTTTTATACAAGCAAAAATACCAAAGGTCACAGCCTCCATTTCCTCAAATGTGAATATTTGGTCTTATTTCAAGTTTATTATTACTGTAAACTAAATATCCTTCAGTTTTGGACTGTTGACTTGACAAAACAAGCAATTCGAAGACCTTGACCTCAGAGGAATGGTGACGGGCATGTTTTCAACCTTTTTCCTGACATTTCAAATACTTTACTATGATAAAGAAAATGAGCAAATTCGTAATAATGAAAAAAATTGTTAGTTGAAAGCTCAGAATGAAAGTAAGTTAGAGATATATTGGGAATCAGTCCAGTGTTCAGCTGATGTTTAAACAAGGACTGAATTCATATTTTTGGCAAATCTGATTTTTAAGTTGCGTTTTTACCTCATAACGTTTAAACTACCCACCAGCAGTGACTGTGCCAGTTGCTCCTCTAGCCTCTGTGGTGTCGACCCTTTGTTGGTGACAACATCCTCCAGCTGACTGAGCACTGCCTCCTCCAGGCTGGACAGGCTGTGATACCACAGAGAGATTACCGTCTGCTCCTCCAAAGACGAGCACTGGCTGGAAAAAAAGCAACAGAAACAAATATTATTGTGTGTTTGGTCATAGCTCAATCAGCAAAGGTTTTGGAAACATATGTCACAGCACTCATATGTCCCCTCACTGTACCTGGAGTAGGCAGAGCTCAGAGCACCAAGGAAGTCTTCACTAAGTGCTGCCCTGACACAAGTCACCGGTTGCTGCAGCAGAG
Source organism: Spondyliosoma cantharus (assembly GCA_900302685.1). Lineage (NCBI taxonomy): Eukaryota > Metazoa > Chordata > Actinopteri > Spariformes > Sparidae > Spondyliosoma > Spondyliosoma cantharus. The sequence goes on along the minus strand of OMLP01009862.1, from coordinate 38,782 downwards.
AACCAATAAGAGGAGCAGCCTCGGGACAAGTAACCAGGGGGACACAAGCCTCTGATGTGGCCAGAATGCTGTCACATGAACACCTGCGAAGAGTCATATAGTCAAATCTTTATTATCAGGATCTTCTTTTCGATCACCCTCAAGATTTTAGCGCTTTGATTCAAAACAATACACCACTCTGCATGCTAACTATATCGTGACAGGGAAGATTGTATCTATTGAGGGGGCAAGATTGTACGGCAGCTGCAACAATTGGTCAATTAGGCAGCAACTATTTTGACAGATGATTCATTTTGGGGGACATTTTCAAACAATAACCCCAAAAATGTTGAAGTTCCAGTTTTATTTATATGATGATTTGCTTTTCTCTGATGTACAGTATTATAAATAGAGCTGCAAGCTCGAGCAAAGATTTCAAACACTTGCTGAGTGCGAGGATTGGCTGCTTTTCTTCTCCTATATGATAGTAAATGGAGAGTCTTCTGGTTTTGGCTTGTTAATTGGACAAAAGAAGCAAAATGAAGACGTCAAAGATTTTTTCTACATTTTATAGACTAAACAATTCATTAAGTAATTGTGAAGCAAGTTCATCAATAATGAATCAATAATGAAAATAACAGTTATTTTAAATATTATTTGGGTTGTGGTGTGTAGATCAGCAAAAACAAGACATCGCACACATTTTTTTTCAATCTGTCTCGATATTTCAAACCAAGCATTAATCAAAAAAATAATCAGCAGATGAATTAATAATGAATATAATCATTAGTTGCAGCCCTAGTTTCTACTGTGCTGTACCTTTGATTAATGTCACCCAGAGTATTACAGCTCTTCCCGATGTTTTCCTGCAGCAGTTCCACCCTCTGAAATGCAAGAGAGAGCCCATTTGGCATATTTATCGAACATAAACAGCAGCCTAGAATCAGGCAAAAAGCAATAAAGGGTCAATACCTTTCTCAGGAGTTTGAGATAGTACTCTTTAGATGGTACACCCATATGCTTCATGACTGCCTGTGTTGCAGCATCATCGTCCTCTGTAGCAAGCTGACACAACACTTTCTGTGGGAGGGCGGGCGACACAATGTGCAGCAGATTATCATTATTACTTTATGTGTATATCTATAACAGTGGACAAGACTTTAATACAATCTGCACAAACCCCAAGATCCATAACATCAAAGCTAATTAGTTACTGGAATATAGGATGACTCTGTTGGCGTCACATCGTTTGAACCACATGAGTGGAGAGAAGGCATTCCAGTAAGTGAGAATGTATGGACAGCATATGAGCAACTTCAGAAATGAGCATTCTTTGTTACAGAGGGCCTCTGTGTTTTACAAGCATTTTTTCAGAAGGGGCCTCATCATACACTGATAAAACTAGACTAATAAACTCAGCTGATTCTTGGCTGTGAGAAAAGCGAGACATAATGAAGGAACAAAGAGAGGGGGAACACTGGACTCACACTGTAAGTTATAATGTTACAGTAATGGTTCTCAAATCTGTTGTATGTCAAAAGACGTTTGGTTTTTCTAAGATCATTTGAAAGCAATAAAGGTTCAGAAAAACGGTCAACATTCTTAAAAATAAAAACACAGCATTCAGTGGTCAAATGATTAATAAACTGAGTGTTTGGCAAGATTTTTTTGTCCATCGGTATTCCCTCATAAGTGTGATAAAAAAATTGAGCATGGATTTTGTACTCGCTATTTGACCACAATAAGTTGATTCACTGGTACAAGATGGAAAGTGCGATCCAACAGAAACAGCCGAGGCCTCACATCTTCGACTCACATCTGTTTTTACAACTCCGATGAACTGAAAACAAAGAAACACCCAAGAGTAGACTGAAAAGTGCAAATCCCCTTCAAACGGCAGATAAAAGGGGACCAACAGGAGATGAGGAGAGAAAGAGATTGAGAGAGGCACAACATGTGAAAAAAAGAAGGAGAAGACATAAAAAACAAGGAGTGAGAAAAACCAAAATCCCAGGCAGAGGAGCGCTGCAGTGCTGCTGGTGGAGCTGTGTGGTTTCTTTGGCCAGGCTCTACAGCACGCCAAGATGCTTACCCTCCACACAGTCTTACAAAACAACCCCAATCACTACCATCTGAGCACCCTCAAACCCTGCACATTGAATACATACAAAACCAATCACACTTATCCCACCCTCAGCAGGGAGGCACAGCAGGGCTGGGGGATAAGAGTACGAAGGAAGACTGGTTAGAAGGAATGGTAGAGGGCTGGAACGAACTGCGACGGCTGCATTTGGAGCAGGGAGAAAAAAGGGTGTGGTCACCAGTGGAATGGGATGAAGGGCAAATGGATAGATGGATGGCAAATACTTTAGGTCAAAAGCCGTCTTTCTCTCACAGAAAAACAGCAACCGAGCTGGCTTTGGGGGCTTGGACATGCTGCTGCCATAGAAATGATCCCTCCATAAATCTAAAATTAAAACGGAGGATGTAGAAAAATGCACAAGGCAAAGACTTGGGTTGGTTTTGATGGGTGCCTGTTAACAATTACTAAGCCATGATTGAATTCTCCCAAAACCAATGAAAGACTCAAGTATAGCCTCAGATGGTCAAAACAGCAGAGACAAAAAAGAGGGAAGGGAAAAGAGGAAAGAGTTGTATCTTTTTTGCATTTGTATTCAAAGAGTGCTTTAAAAACAAAAGAATGAAAAGTCTAAATATATTTAGTCCAGACGACATCACGCAAGGACAACCCTGATCCAAAAAAAGGTGGATGTTGTGTAAAGTATAAATAAAACACAATTTTCAATCTTTTTTGACATACCGTACTCAAGGGAAATCTTGTCTAGTCATGTTTTAGCTCATCAACTTGACCTAGATTTTTGTAAATACAATAAATGCCTCTTGATACTAGCAACACGGTTCAAACAAGTTGGGACTGGGGCATCAAAAGACTGGGATAGCCGTTGAATGCTCAAAAAACATTTTACATGTAAACAGGCTCATTGGTTACAGGTGATATTATAATGACTGGGTATGAAAAGGCCATCCTCAAAAAAAGGCTCAGCCATACACACGCAAGGATGAGGCGAAGTTCAACACTTTGAGAAACACATGATTATATAAACGGATGTTACGACATGGGATCGGGAACACTTTTATTGTCAAGAGTTTAGATGAGAGGTGTTAAGTATGAAAGAGGTGGTTAGCTTAGCTTTGCACAAAAGTATAGTAGGGGGTGACAGCTAGCCCGGCTTTGTCTAAAGTTCAAAAATATGTTCGCAAGAACATCTAAAGCTCATTAATTGGGACTCCGTGCTTCGTCTACTCACAACATTTGGTAGCTAAGTAATAGTTACAGCGGGCAGTAAACAAACAAGCTGAGAAATACGAATATTTTCTAAAATGTCCAACCAAGTTAAAGAAAGAGATGCCACCCAAGAGGAAAAAGAAAGATGAAAACATTAATGTTGCAGAGACACTTTCATCTCCGAATTAAAACACAGAGTGTAGCAGCCAATGTCAGCAAAGAGTCCAACATATGTTTCAAAACTATAAAGCTGCCACGGTGGCTCCAGGGCCTACCTGTGGTTCACTCCGCTTGCGTCAGTAAAGATACACCTCAAAGATTAAGCGATCAAACCGTCCATCCTCCGGCCCTCTAATATTACACTCTCATGCTTTACTTATCTGTCATCTCCTCAAAGACCATGCCATGTTACTGCAGCACTGTGTGGTCCCCCGGCTAGCACAGGATGTGGAGAAACAGACCGATTGAGCTAATGACTATCTGACATAGCCTGCAGCTATGTGGCTGTACCCAGCATTCATCATTTCCAGTGAGAGGAACACTCAGATGTGGAGAGAAGAGACAGACAGGGAGGGGTGAAGGAAAGACATGAGGGAGAAAAGGCAAAACACCATCATAATTTAAAGAGAAAAAATACAGTATATACAGTAGCAGTAAAACACGTGTTTTTGCACAAATACTCACAAACATATGCGAGCAATGTGCGCAATCTTACACAAACACAGTATCTAGGTGCCACTTAGCACCAGACCCTCAGTCTATTATGGAGGCAGCAAGAAAACAATGTTGGGGAGCAAGATCAGACAGGGCTAACAGAAAACAGGCTGCATTCTGCATTCCAGGACAGGCAGCCCAACACAACACAGACACAGGGAGAGACACAGAGACACACCATCTCTGGCCTAAATCATACATCTGCCCTGCTCCCCCAGACGGGATGATCTGCGGTGAATAGGATTTTTTTTTTGTGCTCCCCGCCACTCGTGTCATTTGTGGGGACTGGAAGCTTCTTCAGAGAAAGAAGAAAATGAGGAGAAGCTGTAGAGTCGGTTATAGGTTTATTGTACTTGTGATCTTTGGACACTTTCATCCGGTTGTGTCCTACTTGCAATTTTAGAACGAGCGCACCCAATGAACCCTTTAACCCATCAGTGCTGTAACTAAAGCATTCAGCTAAAATTAACTACTACACAATGGTAAAAGTACACTTAGTACTTTTACTGTTTACTCTACTGTACTTAGTACTGTTTGAAAGATGAGCACAATTGATGTCTGAGAGAGGGTCATCAAAAAGGAACAGACTTATCCTACAATAAACACGGTTTGTGCCACCGGGCATGTCATTGTAGCCTCTCGTGTGCAACGCTGTTTTGCTCTGTCCTGCAGCCAGCCTCATATCCCACCGGAAGCATTTCAAAAAATGAGCGTAATTCCTGCCTGATGCTGCTGGCTTGCTCATATTGTGTTTATTTTGACATTTTCCCTTGATTTTTGTGCTTCTACCACAGGTGAGTAGGCCACGTAGTTCATTTTTTGGAATTATTATTATTGTTTTTCTGCTAAAAGTGAGTTTGTTGGTAATATTTGTGAATTGTTAAGTCTGCACAGGGTGTTTTTTTTGTTTTTTTTATTGACTGGATGCACTTTGCCATTCCACTGTTTGGCTTCCCGTCAGGCTCGATCGGCTCTGTGCAGTTTGATGTGGCTGCTGTCTGCTTCTGTCAAATGGACGCTGTCTGTCTTCTTGGACGCTGCTGAAACGCGGCATGCACAAGCATTGTCTAGAACAGTCGTGGCCGTAACACAACACAGACGTGCCTAGTGAAATCTTATCTCTGGGCAACGATTAAAATCTTAGTAGAGTTTTATACCCTGACCAAACCTCATTCGACTGTTTCTGCCTAATTCTAATCAAACCAAAGAAACTCTCTATGACCAAAAAGGTATTTGATGTATGTATTTGTTGACGTAATTTCTGTTTCATTACCATCAAAATGAATAGACCAAAATACCAAAAACTTTTAGTGGACTAAAACTGGAATAAAACTGGAAGAGGTTGACTAAATGTGATGTATAAAACTGACACAGGACTAAGACTATAACTTTTAATACTACTACGATGATTGTTTCCCTTCCACAGAAATTAGAAAGTTAAATGTAACTTTACATTTAGAGATTCACAAAACTAACTAAAAGTACAAAAACTTAAAAGCCATGACGGATCACTTTTCCTAGACATTATCCTTGAAACACACACGCACACACACATAAATGCAGATATATAGCCATACAAAAACAGACAGCCATACTGCAGACACTGACTAAACCACGCACACATGTACTCCGCTTCCCCCCTTATGGGTCAAAGACCATCTGGCAAATTCTAGGTTTACTTTCAAGGCACCGTTTTAATTAGCAAGATGTTTTATTAGATGAGAAATTAATCAAAAGAATACAAACACACAGTTAATCTGGCAAAAATGTGAAGGTTCCACATTGTTTATCATAAGACATCTGTGTGAACCCTCTCAAAGTTGAAAATTGCAGAATCTTTTCTTCCCTCTGTTCTCTTTCCCTCCTTTGTGTGTGTGCGACTCAAAAAAAAAAAACACAGTGAGCGAGATCAACTAACCATAATATAAAGGCTGATCCTTCTATGGTGACAAGAGGCAGCGACACAGTCGATTTTAATTTGCTTTCAAAATATGTTTTACAGTGTTGGGCACAAAAGACTAAAAAAGAGACCCAATCTCTCTCATCCATCATCACGGAGAGCAGACAAAGACGGCTGGAGAGAACTCCTATTAAAAGTAAATTAGACAGAAAATCTCTTCAGCAGCCCAAAGGCAGTCAAAGATACTTTTGGGGAATTTTTGATGAAGGGATGATAGTCAAGAACTAATTTGGACATAAACACCAAACAGATCAGGCCTGACAAATATGTGAGAAGGCAAAATGATGGATGACTGAAAGAGAACTACATTATATTATGAATTGGTGGAACTGCAGCCTGATTTCTCAATAAATATTTATAAAAACGGATAAGGTTTTGTCTCCACCTTTTCAAGCTTCCCTCAGTTATGATTATGTCTTACATCTCTGTGCACCACCATCAGTTTAGTCAGAATTGACATTGCAATGTGTTTCAGCCCATGAACGCCTTTACCCACGGCCATGTTCTCACAAGTGCCAATTGGATCATGTGCATATGCAACAATCAACAAAGATAAGAAGGAAGCGAGTTGGAGTCATTCCATCAGCAGCTCCAAGACAAATGATGTACGCAATTGTCGAAGTGAGTTGCTAGATTTATTAGTCCAAGGTAGCATTTTATTCACAACCCAGCAATCCTTACTTTTTCTTTTTTCTTTAAGGATGTTGTTTATAGTTGGTCCTTCAGCCCTAATTCTACTTGGATAAGTAGAAAAGTTTAGCCAGTTGCTGCACATGCCAAGATGAAGTGAATGATAAAAAGATCGAAGGTGGCATGAAAGAGCAATCACAAATCACTTCCCTCCCATTTAAAAATGTTCAGTCCATACCCGTATCCACTGGTTGGCTTTTCTTTCCACAGCATTTCCTGGATGCTCCGAGTACAGTCCCCACAGACACTGGAACAACAACCTTCTGCTAGTAGCTGCAGACAACAAGACACAAGAAATCACATCAGATTAGATAAATACAGTGGTCTCCATATGGATGGTAGGTTTTTGGTTTAGCATAAAACATAAAATGATCAATATTAATTTATCTGGGTCTGATACGTTCACTGTTCCCCAATAAGGGTGCACTCACCATCAGCAGTGACATAGGGGTTCCAGCACAGTCGGCCAAGAAACTGGCCTAGGAAGGGCAGCGTCTTCATGGTCTGTGTTGTGGAGCTCTAAGCAACAGAACGGGGACAGCCAGGAGAACATGGATTTAATTTTTCGTTTTCATTTTGTATTCTCTTACACCCTTTGATACGGCTAGCTTGGTGTTATAACTTAAATGGGTTACTTCTCTTTGTGAAGGGTACATACAGTAATATATTTTTTTTTAACCACCTGGCACATATTCAGTCTCAAGCATAACAAAAGTGGAACCAATCCAAAAAATAAAATCTGTTTTCATCATTACACGGTATTAAAATTGATAACACCTCCTTACTTGTTTAATCCTATGTTGTTTCATCCTTTTAACCAAGCAACCTGGTGCCAAACAACATTTTAAACAGTCACAGGTCTACCTAATGACTGCGGATATTGGGTTGAATAGCAGGCACATCCACAGGTGCACAGTATATTACTCATGCATCACCTTTGTTTCCTGTGTTTCGGTCATGTCATAGTTCCCACCACGGTGTCAATAGTGAGAGATACGCAGCGCAGAACAGTGCTCTGGTCGAGGGTGCTATACCTGTAAGGGTTTAAGTATGTGTGTGTCTGTGCTTGTTTACCCAGCTCAAAACAACAGACCATATGATTTATTTCCCCTCACAGCCAATTAAAACATCCAGAAGGGTTCAGGCGAGGGCAGACACTGTATTAAAAACCCTTTAATACAGACTTTCCGTACATTTCAGTTTTGAAAATATTCAATTTCCCCAGGTAACGTTCACCTGTAATTTTTCTGCAAACAAGGATTCAGTTCATGTGAAAACCAGGACTAGATTTATCTAAAACAAAAACCAAACACAAAGTGATTGTGGTTTTTTTTTGGCAGGTAAAAATGCTCTTTAAATGTGTATGACCCCTAATTATAAATGATTCTTCATGATTTGAGCATGGCAGGCAGAGCGACACATGTGCAGGAAGTCGGTCAATTAAGAACCATTTTGCATCTGAACAATACATGCGCTCACTGTTGGCCCATGGCTGGCAATTTAGTTTCATCTTTGGCCCCCTGAGGATAAAGCCTGGACACCACTGGTTTAATACTTCAGAACAGAGCACTTTGTGTTTTACAATACGATGACTACAGTGGAACATACAGAAAACAGTTCAAAGAGATGACGTATGATTTAAATTTACAAGCAAGCCTGGACACGTGTGCATGAATCACGTCTATGTGGATTTACAGTATTACTTACTATTAAATCCCATATAAACAGACTATATCATACACTTTAGCTCTGAGCTAATTAAAATGTAGAGAACAGCTTTGATGCGGGAGGAGCCCACACAAAGTAATCTGACATAAGCCAGCCTTAATTGAAGCAGTGCGATGTTGCTAAATCGAAGATAACTTGGTTTAGTTCACTGAGACTGTTGTGTTCCATGATAAGGATCTGTTATGATCCAAGGATATTAAAAAACATGGGACAATGATTACAAATGTCACAATATGATTTCTGGAGGATTTCAGTACATCTGCCTCTCCTTGTCCTACTGTATGTCACTAGCTTTTTCCCACGATTCCTGCTGTTGACATGACTAGTTAAAATCATATATTCCACTCATATTTCTATTTACATACAGCCGTGCATACTCTGGGAACAAACACAGCGTTCCTCTACCATTCGTTCAACCACCTTCTTGAAAAGGTCAGCGTTGCGACAATAATGCATATTAAAAAGCCTGCTGAAAACCAGGTCTTACATAATGTGTAAAATTAGGTGTGTTTCCTCTTCCAAACAGAAATGTGGGCTATCCTTTTGTCCATGCATCTCCACCCCTGCCTTGGAAACCATTGGCATGGTATCGCATAGAGCTGACCGTAAACAGAAAAGAGGCCGTGTATTGCCACCTGCGTTACAAACCCCAATGGAGATACACATGTATACATATCCAAAGAGTGCTCCTAAAACCCAAATAATATTGGCATATATCACATATGTGTTAAATGGAACCGAAAAAATCTAAACATCCAGACAGAATATTCCACTTACAGGACCCACATCGCTGTGGAATATTGTCCTATTCTGGATAAAAGTGCAAAACTAGTGCACATGTAGTTACTGACACTCGTCTTAATCACAAAAACATGCTCTGATATATACGCCTCTCTTCTGGCTGGAATTGTAAAACATTTTTTTTTTTTACCAGCATGGTTAGAAGAGGTGAAAATGAGTTTCAGAGACCAGTGTCAGTGTATCTTACAGAAATAACACATTTTTTTAAGAGAAAAATGTTCAATTAGAACTTCTGCAGGAGTATTAGTAAGTTAGGGGGAAAAGAGGACGGGGAAAGGTGGAGAAGAAAAGGGGGGGAACAATGTTGTTGCAGAGCTAATATGCATCTGTTATGGAAATTTTGTACTTAGTGAAGAGAGATGTGAATTGAAGTCTTACACAGGAATGTTCAATGTAACTGTTTAAATGTGACCTGTGATCTGTGACCCTTTTGTGATGATTTGTGACACATGTAAGGCATTGAACAATCACTCAAGGCATTGAGTAAGCCACTCATGGTTATCACTTCCTTCTCTGTGAATGATTCCTTTAGGTGCAGAAGGGCATTGTTAGTGAGGGCACACCCACAGAGACAGATAAATACGATGCTTTTCTTCTAAAACGTTGAGTCTTCACTTTGTAACAGACCTGCATGTTGCTCTGTGAATGCTCCTCTTGTACAAGATTAAAACCTTGTTTGAACTCTGAGCTGATTTCCGATCTCCTTCCTCCAGTTCTAATTGATCGCAGAATTACTTTAACAGCATCAATTTTGCTTTATGCACCTTTCATCAGAAATAATCAGAGAGCAGTGAGCAAACAAGGCTTTAGTATAGCACTGGATATAAGGAATAGGTAACTTTAGGCCTTTATGTTCAAAAAGAGCATCAAACAGACAAGGAGACTAACTTGACTCACTCAAGTGGATGAGATCACCAGTAATGGGAAGCAGAATGGTAATAGACCAAGTAAGGTTTCTCTAAATGCCTCCACTGTGCCCCCCCGCAACACCACCAATGCTGTCTGGAACGCAGCCCTCACACTCAGCCTTCCTACCAATCCAACAACACCCGGTAAACGTGTGAGTGTGTGAGTATACATGTGCATTTGTGTGTGGCTGATGCAACTAAACAGGAATGTTCATTTACAATAAGAACTTTGCTTTGTGTCTGCAGGAATGCCCGTAACAATGAGCGCTCACAACAGAAAGTAATTATCACTGACTATCGGGGCCAAATCACCATCAAAGCCTTGTCAACGTTGTCTCTAATTGTAAATGGGCTTTGAGACAATGTATCTTGTCTTGATTAGGGACAGACATCTCAGACAGAAGTGACTGATTATGTACTTATCCAAATGGGGCAAGTTTATGGACTATGATGAAGAGAACAATGAGGAAACACTTCTGTCCCTGACATCACTGAACCACAATCAGAGTAGCCCTAACATTTAATAGAGTTACTATGGTGAGAACATAAATATACACTGGAGCGTATCGTCATGCTGCCCCCACACCCTGCATCTATCCTACTTGGGGCAGCAGGATTTTCTGACCAACTCCGTCGAGGATGGATGGAATACTGCGGCAGTAGTGCAGCGACCACGGTAAAAGACTTCAATGGTGACTACAGGCGCACAACAAAATGGTCAAATGCACATACACGCCAGCAAACACTCTCTCACATTTTGGGAAATGTGCTTATTTGCTTTCTTGCCAGGAGTGAAGTGAGAAGACACACACCACTCTCATTATTACTTATCTATTCAATATGACGCTCGAGTCAGTAGTAAGTTAGCTTAGCTTAGCACAAAGACAGGGAACAGGGTGGAACAGCTAGCCTGGCTCTCTGAGGATTGCAACATTTTCTTACAATCGTGTGTTTAATCCTTACAAAAAACTGATGTGTGAAACTCAATTTATCATCTTCATGGGGTGCAAACCTCACTGTGATGATAAGACTTCAAGAAGAAGAGGCGAGCTGTAGATTTGCTGATAGGTGGATATTATTTAGTTCAGACAGAATCAGGTTAGTTGTGTTCCTTTATGCTAAAGTCAGCTACCAAGTTGGTGGCTCTAGCTTCATGTTTAACAGACATGTGTGGTATTGATCTGACTGAATAAATGTGATCGCCCAGCTGTGCAATACGCTTTATGAAGGCATTTCTGAAGCGTCGGCCAGTCAAACCATTCTCTTAATAAGAACAATATTGAGATGAGAAACTTCTCCACTTTCCTAACCAAGTGTAAACCAGGAAATTAATAATATGTAGGACTATTTCTAAGGGCATAAGCCACAGGAAAGTTGTTAAGTCATCAAAGGATGCAAAATGCTGCCAAGAAGCAGGGTATCCTCAGCTGGTCTTTTATGAGTCCACTGCCAGTAAAAAGGATTTCAACCCAATTAATCTATACCATTCTTTTCCCATTCTTTGTATCCACTCCATCATCCTACAGACGCTGACACCTCTGCATGACATATACCCAGAATGACGCTAGCTGAGAAGGAGACCGACAGATAAAATTAATGGCCAGTCAATGTTCTCATCTATAAAAATACATGAAAAGTTGCCAAAGTTCAGAGAAAGTAAGACTGACACTGAAAGCAATTCTAACCATCACCAGAGTGTTACAGTAAAACATATGGACTGGGCCGAATCGCAAATTAAAACCTGCAAGAGAACCATGACTGTAAGGCTGACACGAAAAAGGTTTCTTCTGTGAGAAAAAGAGTATATCAAGTGAAAGAAAAATGTGAGAGAACATCAGTTATAAAAAGCAGCAAGGCAGAGAGTGCTAAGGCGCAAAAGTTGGAAGGAGGCAAGGTCGCAGCAACACTGAAATCTCACAGACCTGCACCCCTCCTGTCCTCTGCCCCCTTCCCAAATTTGCTGGACCTGATATAGGGATACATTAGGTTAGCGCTGCAGGTCCCAATGCGGCTATTACCTGACTAACTCAACACTGCAGCACTGCCAGCCAGACATACACGGCCTCTGCACAGCACAGAGCAGCCTCTGTTAGCGGGACCAAACCAACGCTGGACTGACTTTTCATGCCCAGGTTTGGACAAAGCGTGAGCGTGTGCATGTTTGTGTGTGTGTGTGTGTGTGTGTGTGTGTGTAGACGTACTGGCGTTTGAATTAACTTCATGCTTCATTTATCAGATGGCTGTGCAGCCTAATTGATTAACTGTTAATTTATTTCATTAGCTAAGGTGTGTCGAGCCTGTAAAACAGGCCTCTTAGTGGATACTGACCATTTTATTAGCTGCAACAGGCATCTGGAAAATAAAATGTAGAACAAGAACTACACAAATCTGTCGAGAATATAAATCTTAGTGTGATGGAGTTAACAAAAAGGAGAACTTTTTTTTCACGATAGCTTACCATGTTGTTCATATTTGTGAGGAGTTGCTGGAGTAAATCCCTTAGTCTGTTTAAGTGCAGGCAGGTGTCTCTCTGAGTGTCTGGGCTGTCAGCTTGGCCCCACGCCACTGCTTTGTCCAGCCAGAACTGCATCTCCTGGATGTTCAACAGGGGCTCTGCCATTGATTGCAGCTGGATCACTGGCTGCAGCTGAGACATTCTGCCGCTTGGCCAGGTGGATGTACTTTGGATCTTTAGCATAACAAAGAAAAAGGCCATTGTCAAGGATTACCCAAACAAAAGTATCATCATCTGTCATAAATCATCTTTACTTTACTTTACGATTGGCCAATATCAACATTTTTACATTAGAATCTTTGCCTCAGATAATATTTCAATGCACCAAATCAAAATGCCAAGACATTTAATAACAAACATGTGATTTTTTAATAACTGTTTTAAAGCAGAGGTGTGTCTCAATTAGCATCCGCCAGCCAATGTGGGGCTTTGCTTAATACTGTGCATGTGTGGCCCCATGTTCTACTTGAGAAGAAGTGGATAACACAATAATAGTTGTAGTAATAATAAGTTGGACATAAACTGCAGCATAGTGTGTTAATCGGGTTATGCTAAGCTCTTATTATCACAATCATACAATCATACTTTTAAGCTCTGGGCGATCAAGCCATGTCACACACTCATGAGGCCTACTGAGAAATAAACAGTACATTCTTCACCTTTTATGATGATGGAGAGAAAAACGTGGGGGGCAGATCACATGGGTGCGTGTTAGGAAGTGTTTCGTGTCTGTATATAGTCTGAAAATGGTGTGTGTGTGTGTGTGTGTGTGTGTGTGTGTGTGTGTGTGTGTGTGTGTGTGTGTCTGTTTTCTT